>JAPDLB010000066.1:0-225694 GCA_027569935.1 Clonostachys sp. G952 | reverse complement strand
AATTTAGATTTATAACTATAGTTTATATATATTAATAATAATTAAATTAATTTTTATATTAAACTATTATATATAATCTATATTATTAATAATAGTTATATCTAATTATTTTATTTATAATTAATATATATTTATAAATATTATTCTAAAGTTTAATTTAAATATTCTATTTAATTATTACTTTATAAATAGTAAATTATTAAAAGTTTATATTTTATATTTTTTTCTATTAGTTTTATTATAAATAAAGATATATTCTAAGATTAGATAATATATAATCTAATATATATTTTTTAAGAATATAATTAATAGTTTATATTTAAACTTTTAATACTATAAAATAAGATTAAATATTATACTTTTAGTTTAAATATAGATATTAATATCTTAAAAACTCTAATAATAGGAGCTATTTATATAGCTAGATATATAAATAATCTAGCTATAACTATAGCCCCTAAGAGGGAAAGCTTATTATCTAATAGTAATAACTATTTTTTCTTTCTAACTTAAAACTTACTATTAATTACTTAATTAATTAATTACTAGATATCTAGTAAATACTTATAGCTATAATATCTAATATAAATATTCTAATCTTTTAGAATTTAATTAATATTTCTAATAAGATTCTTAAAGTAATAATAACTATTATTTAAAATAATCTAATATAGCTATTTACTAACTATAAGACCCGGAGGACAAAAGCGCCCCCCGCCCCCCGGGAACCGGTTAGGCACCGATGTAGGGAGCAGGCGTTGCGTGAAAACAGGGTGTCCGGTTCTGCCTTGAGACCCTCTCTAAAGCAGGTTACAATTCTAGATGGCGCCCTAGATCCTCCATTATGGCATGATTGTGGAACCATTGTGTTGGAAGCCTTTAACCATCCGCTGCCATAGGGTGTCCAGACGGTCCGCTATGATGCATGGCTGCAGCCGCAGCCGTACCCGACCGGCCCGCCTTGGTCAATCGGATGTCAAGTCAATCGGCCATTCGCGTGAGCCGAGTATCGCCCCGATGCTACCCCCTGAGCCGTTCTCATCAATCGCAGGTTCATCAGCCGCATGCCCGGGGCGGACCAGCTCGGTGGCCTTCGACGGAAACGACTGTCGTAACATCAGATCCCGCACCCAAGCATCACAGTCCCATTCAACCCAGTAGTCGATAAAACGATCCCATGTGCTGCTGGCAGGTTGTGTACGGTTTACCATCACCACAACTCCACCGCTGTCATGAACGGTCCTTGCGAAGTCCCTCACGAGGCTCTTCACCCCGTGAGTCGAAAGGCTGGTGCCGAGGATGAGCAGAAGTCGGGGCTTGAGCGACCGGTCGTGTTGGACCATAGAAATAATATCCGCAGTTTGAGAATCAGCTTCGCCGTAGAGCACGATGTCTGGTCGAAGTCTGCCGACAGTGATCGGCCTTTTCCCCTTCCGTACCCTCCTGACTGATGCGTCAGCACAGTCTGGGCAGTCAGGTGCATAGCCGTCCATGGTTTTTAACTCATGGTTGCCATTGTCCCAGGAGTGTCTTCGTGAACAAAGGGTACACCGCAGATAGTGGAGGGAGCCGTGCAGAGGCACACAATGAGGCCGTCGATCGCGTCTTTCTCTTTTGCCCCTCTTCTCCAAGTCGGCATCAATGGGGCTCATGCCAGCGAGCAGACCAGCCTGCTCGCTCAATGTGTCGATATTCTGCGTGTATTCGCGGACTAGTATTCCGGCATCGCGTAGGGCGCGAAGGAAGAGATGCGTCTCTGTCGGCCTGGCACGCTTAATGCTCTGATGCAGCCTCGTCATATAGCTGTAAAAAGCTGCGCTCTGGCCTTCGTGCCGCAATACAGATGATTGGAACATGTCCCGGCCCCAACGTGCGTCTCGCGCCGCCTTTCGCCGATTTGTGGGCGCTCCTAGCGCTTTCGAAAATGCTCCTGTTCTCGAGCGGAAATCCTGACCTTGTGAGCAGCGTGTTTGATGCAAGAGGTCTCGCAGACGTACTGGGATACCTGCACTCGTACTGATGCCAGCGCCAGTTATAACCACTGTTTTGCTCGCGGTCGTAAAGAGAGTGGCGATATAGTCCAACAGGCCGTTGTCGGCATCGAGTCGAATATGAGTGATAGTCATAGTGATGGAACGAGAGCGAGCGAGTGAAGACTTGGCGAAGATGAGGAAAGGAAAGGAAAAGGACAGAGAAACGAGGGGGTAGGAGCTGCTTTAAATACCTCGCTGGCGGCTAGCTATTGACGCTCTGCTCTCATGCTGAGACGGCTAGGGACCTCAGCCTGTGGCAATGGTCTGCAGCCTGAGCACCTGCCGGCTTGCTCTGCACTGCTTATGTATCATCCTTTGCCAACAGAGGTCCAGCAAGCCATGTGAGAGACCTCCAAGACCAACGAGACCATGACTGTAGCAGAGCAGTTGAGGCATGCGACAGACGCAAGGCCCGCATGATGTACAGCTGAGAAGCAAAGCCTGTGGATGAAGTAACCTAGCACGGCGTGGGAGAGGAAGCTGAGCGCACGCCAGCGAAGGCCATAGCGTTCGCATGACTTCGCGGTGCCGCAGACGACACTATATACCCTCCGACACGATACCTCCACAGCTAATCATAATCGCGGTTATTCACCTCTGCTTTGCCCAGCACACATAGCAGCTTGATCAGCCATCATTGCCCTTGCAGAAATACTCAGGGGCTATCTTTCTGCTATTCTTAGGATCAGGAACATGGTGAAAGGGGCAGTAGAGATACAAGCAGCACGGTATTCACTTTGTTCCTACAGATGCTGTATTAAAGCAATCAAAATTCGCGCGGTGATAATATATTCCAACTCGATATCAGCCGCTCAGTATCTCAGCAAAGGTTTATCATTCTTGTAACAGCCACCACACTGCCTCGATTAGCTCTTGCTGTGCTGCGGCGTCTCACAATGGCACTATCGCCTCCGCGCCATATTATACTGTTCTGAGAAATAATTACTTCGGGCTTCGGGTCGCATGACTCACTCCGCCGCAGTAGATTCTATGGATGTATCCAATATCTACGCAATTCCACAGCCCCAAGGCCCTGGGAACTATTTTTATCCTTGGGCACTGCTCCTTCGGCAGTCCCGAAAGTAAACCACCCTCCCCCTTGAGACTCACAAGGCTTACTTACTGATGTCGATATCAGGCCACGGCCCAGGGCAGCCTTCCCTCAACCCCCTTGGAGTACAATTCTTCTCCAACCTGGAAGGACTGGAGGTGGTGATATCAGGTGATCGTCTGTTTCCATAGGAAGCCAGCGGGCTGTGTATCCTGATAAGATCCATCGGCATGGTGGCCCATATGACCATCATGTCATCCTTTATGATACTGCTTATCCTCCCCGGCTGAACTGTTGCTGTCCGTCAAGGAACTGATACGAAATCCTACTCGGTTTTCGAGAAACTGCTGACACTATGAACAGCTGACCCGCGCATACGCCCCTTTCCCCAATTACACCACTGGGCATAGTACGGCCAAACCAGGGGTCGCCGCGGAGCACGAGTATGCTCCATTTAATCGTTCGCTCGGGTTTTGCCTTGAAGAGCGGATCCCTGGTGTCCAAGGTGCCTTTTGAATACATCCAGGTCTGACTTCCAGGCAGCGAGCGTTCCTGCTAACTCATTTCTCTAGGGCTGTGTCTGTCTTGAATTTCCAGCCGATACTGTCAGTCATCCCTCGCTGCCCCTGATTCCCTCCCCGACGTTCTCCCTCCATAACACTTATTTAGAAGAGCGAAGGTCATGACTCGAATCCATTCATCCTCTACACCAACTTCTGGCTGCAAATCTTTCTGTCAACATGCCTTTTCCATTCAGCCTGCTTTGCAACCTCCTCGAGGGACTTGAAAGCAATGCTCTGAGTTCTTCGAGCATTGACCGGATTCAGGAACGCGACACGCATACTGTTATTACCTGGTTCAACAAACACAACGCAATTATTCCTCGACGAGGTCTAGAAGCTATTGCATTCTTGTCATGTCTCTTTCCCGAACGCAGACCAGACCGGGTCTTTGGTCTGCAAGAAAGATGACTTGAGGGAATTATACAACGCGCACAGGGTATTGGATCATCTAGAATGAAGGACCTGCAGATATGGAAAACCAGTGGCGGTTTAGACTTTGCGTCCTCTGTTGAGCGCGTGATGGCCACAACAGACGGTGAACCTAGGGCTGGTCCGGAGCTGACTCTGGAAGAGCTCGACGACGTCCTCGATCAGATTGCGGCCTCATCATCATTCTCGTCAACTAGTCTACGACAAAGAGTCAAAGAGAAGCATGGTCGATCAGCTCATGCGAATTACTTGCTTTCAGGAGTATTCCAAGTCCTCTATAGCTCCGAAGCCAAGTGGATGATTCGAATGATGTTAAAGACTTACAGTCCAGTTTGCATCCCAGAATGGCCGACAATGAGTAAATTCCATTTCCTCTTGCCCGACCTCCTTCGTTTCCAAAATACTATCCCAGCTGCTGTGATGCTCCTGGACAGACCTACCATCGGGCATATGCCCATCCAGCCAGCGGCGGATATTCGCTATGAATTAAGGAAAACCGCCAGCAGAGAGCTTAAACCAAAGTTTAGCATAATAACTGCACGACCAACCTATACCAAAGCAAGAAGCATCAGACATTGCTGCCAATTGGCTGGTTCAAGACGGATGAGTGTGGAGCGGAAGTATGATGGAGAATACTGCCAGGTCCATATCGATGTTAGCAAATCTGGAGCCCGCATCAAGATATTCTCCAAGAGTGGAAAGGACTCGACCAGCGACCGCATAGGGATTCATTGCACCCTGCGGGACAGCCTCGAGTTCGACACTGCAGGCTGCCAGATCAAGAAGCAGTATATATTGGAAGGCGAGCTGCTGGTATGGAATGATGACGACGGGAGAATCGAGCCTCTCCACAAAATCCGCAAACATATGAATCGATCAGGGCGATTTCTTGGAACTGCTCGAGATTCACCCGTCGACTTGAATGACCATCTCATAATCATGTTCTACGATATCCTGTTATTAGATAACACTGCCTGCGTCAGAGAGAGCCATGATAAGCGGCGACGAGTACTTCAATCTCTGGTTCACTCCGTTCCGGGCCGGGCCGACATCGGATCCTGTGAAGTACTTGAATTCTCCTCTTTTGATGCAGCCAAACAGCTCAGTGAAGCATTCTCTCGAGCTATTACAGAACGGTGGGAAGGATTGGTGTTAAAGGGTTGCGACGATCCTTACCCCTCATCCGAGGAGGGCAGGTCCTTTATCAAACTTAAGAAAGATTACATTCCAGGCCTTGGTGACACTGCCGACTTCGTCATTGTTGGGGGACGCCGGGACGCAGGAGATCCACAAGGGCTTCGAATTAGTAAGCTATGGTGGACATCATTTTACATTGGATGCATGGAAAATAAGGATGAGGTCTGCCGCTATAATGGAAAGCCGAGATTTCGCATTGTCGATGTTATCGACAAGCACGGCATCTCGAAAGAAGACCTTATATACCTTAACCGCCATGGATACTTCAGATGAGTGCCTTTCGCCGAGGTTATACCCGAGTTCAACGTCGCACTCGACCCAGGACGGAGACTGCAGCCAGTGGATCTCTTCAGAGAGCCGTTTACAGTAGAAGTGGTCGGTGCTGGCTTCGCAAAGCCTGCGAACGCTCGGTATTATACTCTGCGGTTTCCACGAGTATTAAAGGTCCATAATGATCGATCGTTCAGGGATTCTATCAGCTTTAAAGAGATGCAGGAGATGGCTAAAAGATGCGTAGAGATGCCGTATGATCAGGAACAAGCAGAGCGAAGCTGGTTTAGGAGATTGGGAGGTTATAAGCAGGTTGTTGAAGGATCGAGGACAAGCTCTCCCAGCGACGACTCGGTTTCTGTCGCAGATGTTCATGCGGGTAGGCAAGGCACCCGACAACAGGAAAAGGTGGAAACGGCAGTTGGGCCTCTCCGCCCAGAAAATATTTCCATTCCTCCATTAAAGCGGGAGAGGGCCTTGGAGCTCTTGCATGGCGACTCAACTTTCAAGCGAGCAAAACGAGACGGGATATACAACGATTCGAAATAACAGTCTCTAGCGACATTAGCCTTGATCAGAGTTATTGGGCCAAATAAACTTGATTGTACTGTACAATACCTAAAAATGTCACATCTCCACAGCATTGTTCCCACATCTGGGAACATGGGGCCAAAATTGACGCCCTGGGTCCAGTTTTGGTCCCTAAGAGCTAAGTATAACAAACCACATTGTCGAGTGATAAGAATGACCACGATCGTCCCTATTTCAGGCCATTCCTCATATATGCTTTTGGGCCTAGAATGTGCTGTCGAACAAAGCCATCACCGACCAGCTTACGTGCAACCCGAGGAACCGGCTGGGATGCGCAGCAGACCCATGTCGGACCCGACACTGAGTGGCAGAAATAGGGTAAGTGGCCCAGAATTTGGGCCTGTGGCCCCAGAATTGGACATTGGTGCCATGGAACTGGTCGTAGAGGCCGACGCTACGAGTAAATGGACCGTGCTTTCTCTTCGTTGCCCGCCTTCCTATGGAAACAGTCGATTGCCTGATGTCACCACCTCCAGTCCTTCTAGGCTGGAGAAGAACTATACCCCAAGAGGGTTGACGGAAGGCTGCCCTGGGCCGTAGCCTGATATCGACATCAGTAAGTAAAAAGGGGAGGGTAGCTCACACCATGTTGATGTAGATCAGTGAGTCTATGTACGCCCTGGATCTCCCATACATGTTGTAGGGTGGGAGAAACTGGACCGCTAGGAGGAACAATAGCACGATAGCGAGATTGAAGGCGGGGATAGTGTACATGGATAAGAAGGAAACAATTGACTGTCCTGCGTACGCTGCACGTGTACGATAGCTATTATTCAGTGAATTTAAATAAAGATGATAAAACGAATACGAAGCAGGCCATTACAATGAAGGCAAGAAGTAGCAAGATATGTAGTTCACCGTTTGAGCATCATTAACTGCACTGGGCAAAGTAATCAACCCTTCCTTTAACTTCGGCAACGCCATAGACTAGAGGCAGTCGACTGAGCCGCAGGGAGGCTGAATTGGGCCAGGGCAGCTAATTCAAATAAATGCAAGCGCATTATTCAAAGGTGAAAAGTCACAAATGCGCACCTTTAGACCAACCATTTCGGGGGTTCGCTATATCCATCATCCAACCAGCTTGAGGATAGTATTAGATGTAAAAGGCCCAGTCTCCAGGGAGACGGTACACTTCTCTCTGTCTAATGGGAGCTTATGGCATTGAGGCCAGCAATACGTCCAAAGACGAGTGCCCGCATAACGGCCACTGCATTTGGAGCCTTGTCGTAGAAATGGCCAGTAATCTCACCTGCAGCATATAGATTAGGAATGATGCCTCTCTGGCCAAGAACGCGCGCTTCCACATCAGTCGCAATGCCGCCGAAAGTGTAGACAATGGCCGCGGCTAAGGGGAATGCGGTATACGGCGGAGCGTCGAGCGGCCTAGCCCAGTTCGATTTCGATGGTTGCAAGCCTGAGGTAGTGGCGAGATTATCAAGCCGGCCCGCCGTAAAGCCAGACATGTTTGCGTTACAGGCTGCATTGTAGTTTAAGATTGTGTTCAGAAGCGCTTGTTCCGGCACCCCCATCTGTGCCGCCAGACCAGAAATCGTGTCCGCTGTCACCGGCGGCATATCGGAGCGGATAGCTGCCTCATGGTCCTCCAATTGAAAAAATCTGGAATCACAAATTGCCCAGGCTAAGCGGCCCGGTGTGTCAAAATGTATGGTTCTGGAAAGATGCTCCCACGTGTCATGCACGAGTCCAGCACCTTCATCTACGAACCGCTTTCCCTCCTGATTCACCACAACCCCGTACGGGTAATTGAGGACTAGTGGCGCTGGCTGACTGCTCCGTGGGTCGATTACTTCGCTGTGCATTCCGTTCCAATCGCCAGAGGCCTTGGCTCCGTTGGCCAGCGCCATCTGGATGCCGTCGCCGGCGTTCCAGGCCGTCCCAGGTGATATCGGTCTCAACGTCTCCGCACCAGGACCAAGATGAGTACGCAGCATGTCTGGACTGCCTTGAAACCCACCACTGGCGAGCACAACAGACCGGGAAATGATTCGTCGCCCATCAGCTGCCTCAACTATGGCCTGTCCTCGGCCAAGATGAAGTCGCTGGGCACGGCAATTATACACCAGTTGGACACCCTTCGATTTGGCTGATTGCTTGAGGGCTTCGACAATGGCAGCACCTTTGCCAATAGGCTGGATCCTGTTAGGCCAAGATTTCAAGAAATAGTCCATGGCGTGAAACTGCACCCCCTGCTTTTCGAGCCATTGGAGGGCTTCAGGGGCCTGGCTAGCCAGCCTTTCGAAATACGCGCGGTCGCCACCACTTCCGCTTGCAGCCACCATGTCGTCCACGAAGCCTGGTAGTACCTCATTGACAGATGGCATTCGCATGTTGGCAGGGCTCCAGCGTGAGTTTCCACCGCTCGCATGCTCTGGTGCATGCTCTAGCACGGCTATCTGCGCCGAGGGCGAGAGTTCTGCAGCTGATACTGCGGCGGCGAGGCCGGCAATGCCATGACCAACTACGACAAGGTCGTACATGCTGATATACTCGAGTCTGAAAATCTTAGAGGACTAGGCTTCAGGGTGTTGGTGGTCTATGTCTTTTGGAACACTTCTTGGTCGCGGTATTATTAGAAAATTGAGGCTCTCACGTGCAAGCTTCAGATGCGGAGACTGAGACTAAGACGGCTCAGCTTGCCGCAGTTTAAGCGGCGAAGGATTGCTGCGGCGCGCCAGTGGGACGGACGTTGGTTCACAACAGTGCAGATCCCGACGCGTCGCCAGTATTGCCGAGCCCCACGACTTCAGTGTGGCTAGCAAGAGAAGGTTGCCCCTGCATCATTGGCCGTCCCCCGATAGGCCATGCTTGAGTAGAGCTAAGCAGCTTTAGTGCTAGTTGCTGTGCTACAGAGAACCGTCATTTGTTACCCCGCAAATTGAGATGCGCTTCCTCGGCACTCCCTTACAGGATCGGCACCTCTATATAGAACGGTGCCCGGGGATCTCAGAATGCTAGTTTTGACCATTAGTTGAGCCTCTTTTCACCGCCGCCTCCATAGAAGTACCAGCATGTACGCCTCAGCAAAGAGATTAATTACACTGCTGGCGGTATGGCTTCTGGCGCTCGTCAGCGTCAGCCTGCCGGCAGCGCTGCAAGCGCCCCTTCGCCAGTGCAACCTCCCTCTTGGCGACAAACCCTTCGAAACTGCAACCCCAGAAGAAGTCGGGCTGTCAGCCGACGAGGTTGCGGCGGCTCTGGCGTACGCTAATCTTCACGGCCGTTTCGCGGTACATATCTTTCGAAACAACTGTCTCGTTGGCCGCGTTGATGCACTCACCGACAACATACCCGTGCAGATCTTTTCCGTGACGAAGTCGATCGTGGGGATGCTGGCCGGCATCGCCGTTGCAGACGGCAAGCTGGACACTGACCGTCGGGGACTATCTGCCCGAGGCGCCCAGCTGGGGGGATGCAGCGCATCGCGCCATCCTGGTGCGGCAGATCCTCACCGAGACGTCGGGCACGCAAGAGGCCATCCTTTCAGAGCTTCTCACGGTGGGAATCGATTCGAGCGCCGTGCTAGAAGTCCACGGTCCACCACTGGTCGCGGTCGAGAAGAACCTGTTTCGCGGCTTCTACTCTATGTCGCCCGCGAAGGCATCTAAGCGGAATCCGGAAGGGAAATCTATCGTAGCGTGCGTTGTGCTGGAATTCTCCGGCTCATGATCTGTATCGGTGTCGCCAATTCGCCGAGGCATTGCTGCCACTGTGCCTCGTCGATGATGGCAGGTATGCGATTAGCAAGTTCGTCGGGCCTGCACCCACCCTCGACACGAAATAGTCTCTTAAGACGATCGACGTTGGTTTTATTTGTTTCTTGTCGTTGTTCCGAATAGGGGAAAGCTAGGAAGCTTAACTTAACTCTTGCAGTCCCTAGTTGTTTCAAAGCCTTTTCGTCCTCGATACGTTGGGATAAGATATTTAGTTTGGTGTGAGACATTGTTACAATGAATAAGTGATACGATATTAACTGATATTTTTCAGGCGGAAGTTTGGGGGGACAACAAACCACTTCTCAGCCATGCCTCACTACAGTCCGGTGGCATTTACCTCCCACTTCACACGACCATCAACGGCCCTACAAGCTTATTCCCATTCCATTTATCAATACACGAAGAGCCAAATGATGGTTCTAATCAACACTATCCAGAGGCCAAACCAGACTTCCACCCCTCAGCTGCTTCCTCAGGATCAGGAGCTCAAATTTGGATACGACTGGGAGTGCGAGGAATGAGTGACTGGAAACAGCTTATGGAAGGCGAGGTTGGCTGAGTGGAGTGGACGCTGGGTTGACGGAGCCAGAGGTTATCAAGGGGTTCGTAGCCATACACGCAGGCGATATTCATCTAAAGAGTGGCGCTTTAAACAGGCGTTAACCGGATTTTTCAGAACGGATCGGCTCCTATCATCTGCCGAAAATTTAGCTGCCGTCCGTCACCACCCCTGGTGTCGGTGTACGGCTAAACCCCGTCCTCTATCTAGCTAGGTGTGGTACCACGCATGACCCAACTAACTACGTAAAGATATTGAAGTAATTTAAGTTTATAGGCAGGCGAACCCAGCATTATCGGGGCCTATCTGATCTAACCTCGTCGGTAATGTAATATTTGATTAGTGGTACTAAATGGATAATTGACGAAACTGATACCATAGTCGGGACAGCGGCCAACATCATTCGGCCGGGGCAACCTCACCACCCATTTCGGAGCCCGGCAACGCCAAACGCGGGGCAGGGGCACAATCCAGAATGCCAGGCGCTGAGCACGAAGCGCTAGACACTAGGAGGCACTGCTACATTCGGTCCTGAGCATCCCACCATCGGCAGAGTCCCCTGTGAGGCTGCTCCACCTCTCCTTTCGTGACTTCCTGCTAGATCCTGAGAAGAGGGAAAAGAACCCATTCTGGATCGATGAGAAACAAGCTCACGCTGCAATGGCGACCAAAGCAAACCAAGTCTATTCATGCGCCATTGCCGCCGTTCCTGGTAGTCGAGTCCGAGCCCGAGTCCCAATACCAAACTCATCCCGCCTCCCTCTCCAATTAACCAATAACCCGATTAACCCACCTCATCCACTCCCTTTCCCTACAAAGCCCTTCCACAACCCCACTCCTTGACGACACCATAAGTTGCACCTCCCCTGAGTCCCTTCTCGAAGGCAACACCAAAAGCGCCCCATCAACACTCCCCTTCTGAAACTTCCTCACACATGTCGGCTTACCGTTGCTGTCAGTCACGTCCAGCCCAGGTAATCCCCATACTGTATCCGCGACAAAGTATCGCCACGTGTTGAATGCAATTTGCGCCTCGTCGTTAAAGTCCATATTGATATACGTCCCCTTTGGATCAGCTGCCTTGAACAGCTTAAGCCGCTTGGTCACAAATTCCTCGTCGACGTGGGAGAATGATTCGTCGAGCGCAGTCGTTATCTGTCCGAGAACGTAAAAGTCTGACGCAGCCTGTCGGATGGTCGAAGCCGGCATCTCGCAGATGACATTCAGGGCGCCATTCCCATAGAACCCCTCCGTCTGGTCCGCGAACGCGCGGGGCCGCCAGTTGACGGGGGCGAGAAGTTTGGCTGTTCCGCTTCTGGCGTATTCCTCGACAGAGGAACTTCGGGTCTTGAGTATGCAGGACCAGGAGAGGGCTCCGAGGCTGACGTGCACTGAGGGGAGTTCCGGGAGGCTGGCGCCTAGTTTGATGGCCAGGCAGAAACTTTTAGTTGCGGCGCATGCCATGGTCAGGAGCGCCCAGACCACCGTCATCAGCGGAAACCAGATCCTGGGAGCGACTTTCTGGATCACAAGTCCGTGAGGGACCTGTCCGATAATGTCTACTTTCGTTCAGCTTCAACGATGTTTGGGTCTGAGGATGCCTTCACTTACAGCCGACGGAAAGACAAGTGACCAAAATGTTGTACTGATTGCCTGTGAGATTGATGTCCTCCTTCATCCCAGAGACGTAGGCGTTCCCGAGCACAGCGCGGTCTATGCAATGTCTGTTAGCTTAGTCAGAGCTAGCAGAGGGGGCTGTAGACGTACCGAGGTAATTGAAGAAAAAAGCGATGCAGCAATACGTCCGCAAGACTGTCAGTGTCTTCGTCTTCAGGGGCGTTGGAAAATATGGGGAGATACTAGAATGAAGAAATCAATTTTCCGTAGGAGCTGTCCCATAATGTCAGTCGAGCCGCCACTCCATGAGTAAAGCATTGGGCAAACCTTGCGCTCCTCTGGCGTCTCCGGAGCCTCACCCCAGACCGCAACACGGAGGCCGTGGAGCTTTGCGCCCATGATGAGTGCCAGTTCTGAGAAAAAAAAAAAAGGATCAGAAACATCTCCACACCTTCCGCCTAGACCTTCTAAATTCGACATACCAAAAGTGATCGAACAGCCGCTTCCCTGGAACTAGCTACCTGCCTCCATGCTAGACTTAAGACGTAGCCTCGTCATTAACATCATCAACTGTCGATGCCAAATAGCAATGGAACTTGCTCCGGGGGGTGCTTGAACCGAGACCCAAGTTACACTCAACTTCATCGCCAGGGATTGGGTCACAGTGTCCAACTTTGGCAACCTCGGACCATAACTCAAAATCGCGGTCCTTGTAAAGGGCTATATTCGTCAAATTTAGCTCTGTATTCTGTGGTGCTCTCGTCGTTAGAAGTGAACACACTTACTCCAGTGAAGCAAAGCACTAAAGCGCATCTCGAGCACGTCGATGTCGTTTGGGTCCTTGCCATAAGAACACCCATCGCCTTTGCACTCCACGCGTCACTGGAGAGAGACAGGACGGCCAGTCGGTCAGGGTTTCGCTCCATTCCCGAACCTCTCACTGAACGTAGGAACCCGTCGAACGCGTACGGAAGCTTTGCTGTTTTTTGCCGCTGTCGGGCTGCTCCTCGAGGCGAGTTTCTTTGTGTACGCGACTTGGGCGACCTTTTACAACCCCAGTTTCTACACCGAGGACGACGCGCCCCATCTTTGGTCCTTCATCCTCGGCATGATGGGAACATTCTCTCTCATGTGTGGTATGAGCCTGTGTGCCCGCCTCGTTGAGCGCCGGTCTACCGAAAGACGCTTCAAGAGGCGTGATAGGCCCGGCGAGGCAAAGCCGCGCATCTTCTGGCTCCAGTGCGGCGACCAAAGGGTAGGCGATCAGCAATTCCGTTCTTTCGCCTACTCGGAGGAGAAGAAGCAGTACATGACGTCCTTCATCCATAAGCCGGACTCGCTCCCCATCTTCGGATTGCCGCCTCGCTTTGTCCTGTGGGCCGCCATTGTATCGTCACTCCTGGGGTTTGTATGCCAATTTGTGGGCTTCCGTGGTCTGCACGGTTCTATCATCCTCTACCAATTAGCCTGCACCCTGATCATGGCCGGGGTTCGCGCAGGGCTTCGCAGCAGACGCCTTGAGCGGAAGAAAAACCGTCTGGAGAGCTTCCACCGGTGGTCCGAGAGCGACGAACTTGACTGGCAAGCGTTGTCTATCGTAGGCGACGATTATCCATTGAAGAATGCTGGTCAGTACTATCAAGGCGGGGCGAAAATACTTTGGCAGTTTCTGATCACCATGTTGCTTTAGAATCGGTTGAACCTCTTGTGCGCCACGACTACTTCGACTTGATGAACTCGCATCTTGACACGGGACTCAAGGGATCCCCTTTGTCCAAAGCGGCGCAGGATATGCTCCTCGCATCATCCGCGGTGGAGGTATCACTGTCCAAAGGGGACGTTGGAAGTGGCGTTGTCGGCTTTCGTCCCAGCGCGCGTGGCGGTCGTCAAAACGACACGCGCTGCTCCAAAAGTGCTGCCGAGTTCATTCGAATATTGGAAGGCAATCCAAAGTGCGTCAAGCTTGACTTTCAGCCTTTGCATGTTTTCGATCCCTACAAGGTGCTTCCCGACTTTGACCTGAATCCCGCCGCTCGTATCGTAAATATCAGAGCGCGGCTTGGCCAGCTCAGCGGAGACGAGTGCCAGCCCTCAGGCATACCATGGGACCCAGAGCTGCAAGCCGTAGCAAGGCGGTTGCAGAATGCCCTACAGAATTCTCTGGGCTATATATTTGGTAAGGCCCCGCTCCAAAGTGGCTGGAAAGGAACTGAGGCTCTCGTATGGTCTGCTGTCTGCTAATACTATGTTTTGCAGGATAGTATGCGTCCTATAGAAGGAGTATACCATACGCTTGGGACCCTGGCCCTCCCTATTCATTTCTTATCTTACCAAAAGGGGCAGCAATGGACTATAAATGAGCATCAACTCGCGGCGGTTATAGGCCTTTGGAGAAACAGCATCCTCCACCGACATTCGAACTATTTGCAAGACCGTCCGTTGACCTGGTGGTATGACAACCGAAAGATCATACAAGCCGTGCAGAGTCGGTTCAGGGGCACTATCTGCCCTGTAGGCTGTCGTTATTACAGAATGGAGATCAAAAGGTGATATATACTATAACGGAGAAAGACCAAGAAGGTCTTCCAAGTCAAAGAGAGGACATGTGCCGACGCTGGGACTTCTTCGCAGATTGTCTACTGGATCAGGCCAAAGTTATCATGCCAGGCCTGTCTCAACAGGAGACGATTATCAGGGCCCGGGGGTATGCCCAAAAGGCCGTGCCAGGGCGATGTTAACTGCCTCATACTTGCTGATAATAGCGCAGTGATACCTACTAGACAGTCAACACCAGTAAGGTATAGTTCTGCTATGATTGTTCTCGGCAGGAGTCCGGATCACCAAGATGCTTATCAGAGGGTTGGCATGGCAGTACGATCGATGAGAAAGGAATTCTTTCAAGATTGGATGGCTAGAGCTGTGGTAGGCGAATTCCTTATCATTTAGCTAGTTAAAGAGACTTTGGTTTGTAGTTGATAATAGCTAACGGAGAAGAGACTTTCACGGACCTGTGAGAGCTATGACCAATCGTCACGGCCTTGTCACTACCTCGCGACGGCGGTGGTACCAACGGTAGCGGTACCATACGAATACCCCTATTCTGCTCCGTATTAATATGCTGCTGCTGCTATACCGGCTGACTCTTCCCCTTCATATACATAATTATAGCTGTCACCAGCACAGCTATACAGTTTGTAACAGAGGAGTCACCATGGGCTATAGTCATAGCAGCGTAAAATATAGTCTTCATTGTTGCATATCTCTTAAACTCAGGATTATAACTTAGTAAGGCTCCTGAATATGTCTTCGACTATCCTCTTAGCCTAGCTTGACTTCTACAGGACCTGGTGCATGAAATTCCTAGATGTGTTTCGGCACCTATCTACACGCACGCCTATACGCTATCCCCTCTATGCGTTCGATCCACAGGACGTTGTAGAATTCGCAATCGACTTCTTGGCCTAGCTGACTGCAAGGATACAGATACCTCCGGCCGCCAGCCCGTTCCTAAAGGAAGTTTGTTCGTGCTCTGAACCATTCTCCCAAGCGAGATGACTCCCTGCTGTCCGCCTTCAGCGAGACGCTGCAGCAGATCCGCGACTGCGTCAGCCGGCTCGAGGGCCTGCTCAGAAACGCAGCTGTTACATCGGAGCGGCTGCGCACGCATATTGCCGACAGCCTGGAGGAGTGCAACGGCAAGACGGCGGCCCTGAACAAGAGCCTGATGCGCCTGCAGCCAGACAACCTGGCGCAGCTCAACGTGCCCTATTTCGCTGCCCACTCGAATCTGTTGACGGCCTATACCAGGCTGTTCATTTACTTTGGCGAGCTGTTAGTCATGTAAGTATTTCCATCGGTCCTGACTTGACCAAATTCTCACCACGGTAGGCGCACACAACGGGATCAAGATGCCGCTCTCGACGATAGCAACGTGCGCACTGCCATCGAGAAGCCGGCCAGACAATGCGCGGGCTGTCTTCCGCTGGAAGCATATTGAATGACGGCTCCAATCTTCCCGAGGTTTTTGATCGCGAAGCAGCATCACCATCGTCACCTAGTAGCGCTATTCCAAGCGACCTTCCACCTCCCTACGAACCCTCCTCCCCTTCCAAGGCCAATGCGTGCGGTAGCTGGGGTGGGTCGGCCCAAGCTGGCCCCTCGAGCCAGCCCAACCAGAGCACAGGGTGGTCGTTCGCCTCCATCAAAGAATCTCTCGTTGCTATGGCCGCCCCTTTCCTTCCCAAGCCCGACCCCCTCGTCACGGCCCTGTGCGAGGCCGCCAAGCGCGACGACAGGAAGCAGATGGCGTTGCTTGCAATGCCGATGGGCACACCGCGCTCCACTGCGCCATCGCCAGCAATCACATCGACGCTGTGCGCATCTTGCTATCATCTGGCGCCGACGAGAAGAACTGCTCCAAAATGCCAGCTCTGTTCCTGGCAGCTTCCTTTGGCCACCTCGATATTGCCAAGATGCTGCTGGCATCAGGCAATACCAAGGTCAAGCAGGAGAGCTCATCTGGTCAGCCGTACATTGTCGATGTCGCGGCAACGGGTAATATCGAGGGCACGCGGTTCTTGCTGGAGAATGGGGCGAAAGCCAAGGCGACGACAACGTCCGGCCGGCCGATGATTGTGCAGTCCGTCAAGGCCAACGACCTGGAAATGACGAAGCTGCTACTCGAACACGGCGCCAAAGTCAAGAGCAACGACATCACAGGCGCCTCGCTTCTCTCAGTGGCCATTAACAAGGCTAGCCCTGAGATGTTTGAGTTTCTCCTGGCGCGCGGCGCCAGCCCCGACTCCAAGACGACGTCGGGCGAGTACGTGCTCGCCGATGTCATCTCCAAGCGCAACCTGAAGTATGCCCGACGCCTGCTGGACTACAAGGCGAGTGCCAACGTGAAGAATATCCACGGCCAGAAAATCATCGTCGACGTGGTCAAGGACCAGCAGATTGCAGCGGGCGACAAGGTCGAGCTGGTGCGCCGACTACTCGAGCGCGGCGCCAGTGCCAAGTCCAAGGACATGCACTGGGACCTGCCCGTCATCACGCACGCCATGGACAAAGCCAACGGCGAGGTCGTCTCGCTATTACTGCGGCACGGCGCCGACATCAAGACCACCATGAAGGGTGGCGAGACGCTGCTGATCCACGCCGTGGAGGGCGGCTTGCACGACCACATGCTCGCGCTGCTCGAGCACGACGCCGACACCGAGGCTACCGACCAAAAGGGCCGCACGCCGCTCATGCTCGCCCTGCTCAAGACGGACCTGGAGGCCGTCCGCATGCTGCGGCGCTTCGAGGCCGAGGTCACCGACGCTCCGCGCAGCTTTGCTGAGAGCCTGGGTCAGCCGGACATGCTAGAGGCCCTCGGACTGAAGGTGCCTCCACCTGCACCCGTACCCCAGCCGAGGGCGACCGAGCTGCCGGCCCACGGAGGGCTCGGTAGGCCATCGTCGGGCCACAGCTACGACGTGAGGGATGCGGATCTGCCATCAGATCCACCACCTGGTTACGATACCGTTGATCGTTTGAAAAACTAGGAGGAAAGGATATCTTGTGTTCTGTGTAAGAGTAACGATATGATGAGCATTCCTCAAGCTGAGTCTGCGCTCCACAGCATTGTTCCCACATCTGGGAACATGGGGCCAAAAATTAACACACTGGGTCCAGTTTTGGTCCTAAGCATAACAAACCACACAGTTGTCGAGTAATAAGATTAACTCCGATTATCCCTTTTTCAGGCTATTCCTCATGGATAACGCACGGGGCCCTTTGGATCGGCCCGTCCAAACCCTCTGTTCGCCCTAAAGTAGGAAAAATTTCCATCGCCCCTCGCTCAACAGTTTAAGCTGCTGAACTACAAGGTATACTAAGTGCCCGTAAGTCAGCTGGGTATATACGTACCCCCGTCCAAATATCATACAACTTATCTAAGCACTATATAGTCTGCGGCAAGGTTACAACATAGCGTAAAAGCAGAGCAGTAGCACATAGAGAGACCCTTCCTGTCTTATGAAAATCAGCAACCGGACTAGTTTCTTTATCTGTATATATAGGGGTTACTAATATTAGCCGGCTCTATTATATAAGAGCCCAGAAATAGGGCCTGGTACTACCCATATATATACACCCTTTATCTGACCCAAAATAAGGCCCTTGGGAATATTACTTATTACAACCGGCTCGCCAACCCCCTACCTTTCTCTAAATTTGATTAAAATCATACCCTTGAAGCCTTATCAGCGTAATATATTACTATATCCGTTCCAGCAAGCCGAATTAATACTAGATATAGCTTCTTAGCTAGACTTTTTATATAGATTATAGTTACTGGATTTACTACTTTATCTAATATATTTACCCTTTCCCGAGTTTTCAGTTATCTGAATAGGAATAAAAATAATTATATTATTAAGAATCTACTGCTACCGGTAGAGCCTATAAGTAAGACTCCTGTAACTTTAGCCTGCGTACTCTAATATTATATCCTAGGGATTAACTAATCTATATATCTACTACTGCCCAATATCCAAAAGAGGCTTCCCAATAATTTAGATAGCTAAACCAAGATAGGACGAGTCTAGGGCGTACTGAAAGACAGTATAATAAAAGATTACTACACCTATACCCGATTATCAGATACCGCTAACAAAAGAAATACCCTAGACTAGCTCCTGTTGTCCGAAGGGATAGGCAGTACAGGGTTAAGCAACTTCTTATAAGAAAGCAGCAAATTCAAGTTTATTAGAAGGGATCCAACTCAGTTAAGTAGGAAGATAGGTCAACCGTATAGGACCACCTGAGTATAATAAACAAGCTCTCCGGAGAAAGGGTAGTATACAGAGTTAGATAGAAGGGCTAGGAGCCGGTCTGGGATAAGTGGGTAGCGGAGGAGAATATTTGTCCGAAACTGATCTGTATATTTCATTCTGAGGAGCAATCTAAGATCTGTTAATTAATCGATTATATATTGATAGCACATAAGTAGAAGGCTCTTGATCTTAAGATTTGTTCATCTTATTATTCGCTACTCTTGGGATTTATTATCCTTACGATTCATCTAACGGTCGGTAGTGCTGTTCCGAGCGATCACAGGTTGGCTACTTGGTGTGGGAACTACACTACTCGATTGACTTAAGTTCTAAGCAACAAGACTCTAGAAAATATTTAATTGGTCTCGATCTAAACAAGGCTCGTTCATCCTGGGCATTCACTTCCGTGCTATAAAGTTATCTCTTCTTGATCTGCAATATCTCTGATTGCCTTGATAGCCATAACATACTTCCCTGCAACCTTGCTCGGCATGATTTTTGCATTAGGATTGTGCCCGCGGTAGAGCAGCCTAAAGAGATTGCCGGTCTGTTTGCAGTTTATTTGACAGGTGACTTCTTTTAGCTCCGGGTGAAAGAAATCAGCTGCCTCAAGGTCCGTGTTAGGGGGGATAATCTCTCCAGTGACATGGCCGATCATATCACCGCGAGCATGTGCCATTTCGCCGGGTTGTATAGCAACGGCTTGCAGCCCTAGTCGATTACCGTATCGCCTAATACGCGGCCTAGCCTCCGCCATTCCGGTGCATCCACAAGCTGATTCGTCGCATAGGTCGCACGCGCTTCCATCTGTGTTCAGGAGATTCATTGGGCTGAATGGCCTGGACTGAGGCCAGTTCGTCGGGATATGCCAGTCCGCCCCAACTCGGCAGCTGCTTTGCCCAGTTACCGGAGAAAGCGAGGAAAGCATTTCGCCCTCTGAGAGCTTTTCCAGCTCACTTATACCCATCACATTCTCCCAAGAGAACTCGATATCATTCGTTCCGGTATATAGGCTTTGAATAAAGGCTTCCCCGGCGGCAAATATCGCAGTACCATATGCATCGGATAACATAGGGTGGAAAGTCTTCCTATCAACCTCTTCTAGACCAAGATAGTCCGATTCCCCCCCAAATGAAGTGCTGTAAGTTGGTATAAAGCATAGTAGACCGATATACGGTCCGCATAGTTTACGCCAACCGGATCCTTGGTCGCAGTATCGATGAAACGTGGCCCGGGAGCATCCAAGATCTCCGATCACATCTTCAATCCATTCAAGGTCAGTCTGTCGAGTCATTCTGAACCGTCCTTGTTTCCTCCTTTCTACTTCATCATTGATAAGGCATTTGATGTAGCGATATAGAAAGGCGTTGAGGGCAGAGTTTTCGTTGCTTCTCTTGAGTGACTGACACAAGAATTTCATGTAGCCAGCGGCATCGTTCGGGTATATCCCACGGCCACTAAGATCTCTTCTGGCGGAGACTAGTGATGCAAAATAGCGAACAGCTTCTCTACTGCGAACACCACAGGCCAGCAGAAGAACCGCCGGACTGAGTTGATGGAGCTCGGACACGTCTGGTATGCTGCAATTTGCATCAATCTCAACAGCACGCTTCATGATTTGCCTGACGCCTTCCTTGTCGGTGGGGACTCGCCGCGGTCGCTTTGTGCTGTTGTCGGCAGCGTGTCTTTGCCTTTTGAGGCTGTGGGTCTGTGTCGGCTGCTCTGTCAATGGGTATAACCCGCATTGCTCACAAAGCTTGATGCCTTCAAAAGTGAGGGTTTCGCCAGAAAGGAGGATGTTCGATGACGATGCAGCGCATGTTGTCATGTTGGCAACGCAATGGTACTGCCCGGGCAGTGTGTCAAACATATCACCCGGTCCGGTGACATTGACACTGACATTAAACCCTTCTTCTTTGAGGCGAGCTGGACCGATAAATAAATTGAGGTGGCGCACAAATTGATCGCAGCGGTACGAGACCTTCCAATTCTTACTCACAAAATCCTCAAATCTTTTAGATTCTGCAACAGGCAGTAGTAGCCATATCTTATAACCGAAGTGCGTAATGTTGCAAGATCGAAGGTTTGCACCTTCCTTATGCCATGCAGTGCCTGAATTCGGCTCCCCAATGTGATCATATGTTGAGTTAATGCCAGGTAGATGTTGAAGATTTGCAAGGTATGGCCCTGGATGAAGGAAATTGCTGAGACGAGTTGCCATAGCAGGCCCAACAATATAGCTGATGGTGCCCTTTGGAGGAGTAATGGCTAGACTGTCAACAAAATTTTCTGCCTCACGTTGTGAAGGCTTCTTCCCAACACGGCCAAATAGCCCCCGAAAGTTGAGCTTTTTTTTTCCATCGATGTGAAGATGTGAGTAGCCTCTACCGCCCTCAGCAAACCTAATAGTCCAGTAATGCTCATCCGGCTGTGGCTGATTAATCTCAACGATGCGCTGCCAGTCTACCTGTGGTAAATGATGAATCCTTACTTTGCCACTATATAACGGGTTATCCCTGAAAGCGGCAATTCTACCGATAAGGTCTTCACCCATATCTTCAGGCCAGAGCTGGAATATAGAATCCTCATTCGATGCATCTAAGAGGGCGGACGTCGATGAGGGGCAGCTTGTAACGCTCCTGCGAGTCAATACGCTGGTAAGCTCATCCTGGCTTGAGGACTGGCTAGAGTCGCTTCCATTGACAGAGATAGGGGTATTCTCATCCTCTGCATCAGTGGCCTGCTTTTCAACGGATGACTCGTCTTCGAGAACGCCACAAGTGTGCGGCCGATGCTTCTCGGCACCTCGGCCAGCCCCTTTGTCGTTGGCAAGTCTGCAAGCCTCGTTCTCAGATTTGTCTTGTTCCACTGAAAATACAGCCTGGCGTACATAGCTGCTATCAGACAGACAACTATTTCCCTCTGCATTGATTTGTTCTTTATACAGGTCGCTCACAGCATTGGCATGAGGGGTAGAATCAGCCGGCTTGGCAGCATAGTGGTTATCAACATTTGCGACCTTTGTATTTTTAGCCATCTGGTCTTCTTAGGTGCTCAGGGCTTCCTACTATTTCTGAGAGCTGCTGGGCGACATTGAGTAGCGATCGTTGAAAGGGTAGCCATTCTGACTGGACGGCGTCAGACGATCCTAGCTGCTTTCCACGCCTTGACCGACGTGGCTCGTTTGTCCGTTTGGTGGCAATCAGATGGTTGAATTCTCTCTGAAGCGCATGGAACTCCTTTTTAACCTGTAGGATCCGTTGTTTTATATCTATTTCGATGGCAACCATGGAAAGAGTTGGGGATTCGGTATCAAGCCACAAGAAAGTTGGCGCACGGGCCACAATTCACACATGCAATTTGTGGCCCGTGCGCAGTCACGTGCAGCTGTATCATGGTCCTACCCTAAGACGAACATCAAGGACCAAGCCGATTTCCACCCAGTCTGTGGCTCGATTGGGCCCAGATCTGGCACTCTAGCGTCGTCTTTATATAAAATCCAATCTTCATACCCTCAAGTGCTCCCATCATTTCAGTCGTGGGCCACAAGCAGTATAGTATATCAATGGAGATGCTGAGAGGGAGGTGGTGTACGTGCTTGTGTGATACAGGGTAAACACGCCAAAATGCTTCGCACACATTAAAAAGTCTCGTAAATTGGGTACATAATATTAATCACACAAGTCGCATGTACTAAGCCTCGTATACAACTAGACTGACATTTGCCATCTGTCGTTGGATGATTAACGCGCGGGTCCCAGCTGAACTGGATTTGGAAAATGCCTTGGCCATCGACGATTGAATGATTTTTTCTATGATGCCGTCTCTTTGATAGGAGCCCAAGATTTAGTTGCATCCGCTGACATGTGCTATCTTGATGTGGTGTAATCATGTGACCCTTCCTTCTTGAGAAAAGAGACTCCCTAAACTCCGTGATGCCGCGGTTCAACAACTTACATGTGAAAAGTGGTTTGGTGCGTGGTTTTGGCACTCGCAAGTAGTTGACTTCTGACATTGCACACCAAAATAGTGCTTTGATCTCCTATTTTACCAAACCCCTCATCTTTACAGCTTAATAAACCAACAATTGATATTTTCGTCATATAAAAGATATCACTATAGTATTTATATAACTAAGAATAATTTTATGCGTTCAAAATATGATTCTAACAAAGGTCGGTTGTTGAAATGGGCAGCAAAAAGGCCTCTAACTTGCGGCAAGAAGTTTGGCCACAAACGTACGATTGTTGACACCCTACCCACACCCGTCCCGCTGTCCCGGTATCCTTCTGCCGAGGGTAGCAGCTGTGCCTGGGGATATGGAGGGTTCTATAAAGAGGCTCCGACACCCATCTATTGATAGCAAAGCAGTAATCAGTATTCAATCCGGTCTTCGACTATGTACTACAGCAGTGGCCATTACGAGGCGTTCGCCAGACCGCTCAAACCGGATGGCATTGATACCAAGCATGCCTGGATCGTCGGCTCTGGATTGGCAGGCCTCTCAACTGCAGCATTTTTGCTCCGGGATGCCCAGATGCCTGGAGAAAACATTACCATTCTGGAAGAATCACACCTCCCGGGCGGTGCATTGGACGGACTTGACATCCCCGAAAAAGGATTCGTTATTCGCGGTGGACGGGAGATGGAATCTCACTTCGAGTGCCTTTGGGACCTTTTTCGTTCTGTTCCATCTATTGAAGAACAAGGTGCGAGCGTTCTCGACGAGTTCTATTGGCTGAACAAGCGCGACCCGAACATATCACTACAAAGGGCGACCGAACGACAAGGTCAGGACGCTGACACCGGTACTCTTTTCACATTGAGTGACAAGTCACAGAAAGAAATGATCAAGTTATTCCTCGCCACACGGAAAGATGTCGAAGACAAAAGAATCGACCAGGTTTTCAGCGGAGACTTTTTCAAGAGCAATTTTTGGTTATACTGGCAGACAATGTTCGCCTTTCAGACGTGGCACTCCGCCTTGGAGATGAAACTATACCTTCACCGATTTGTGAACCACATTCAAGGACTGCCCGACTTCTCAACTCTCAAGTTTACCAAATTCAACCAATATGAGTCGCTCGTTCTTCCGCTACGAGGTTGGCTTGAATCACATGGGGTGAAGTTCCAGTACCACACGAAAGTGTTAGATGTGGACTTCAAAGTGTCAGTGAACGAGAAAGAAGCGACCAGAATTCACTGGTTGGAGAAGGGAAAGGAGGGCGGACAGGACCTCGAGCTCAACGACCTCCTTTTCTTAACCATTGGCTCCCTCACCGAGAACTCCGACCTCGGGGATCATCAAACCCCAGCTGTTTTGAGGGATGGACCGGCTCCCGCCTGGGACCTTTGGCGACAAATTGCCGCCAAAGACATAGATTTTGGACGGCCAGAGGTGTTTTGTGGGGACATTTCTCGAACAAAGTGGCAATCCGCGACAGTTACGACACTCGATTCGCGCATTCCACAATATATACAGAAGATATGTCGACGAGATCCTTTCAGTGGAAAAGTGGTGACAGGAGGTATCGTTACCGCGCGTGATTCAAACTGGATGATGAGCTGGACCGTCAATCGTCAGCCACACTTCAAGAAGCAACCCAAGGATCAGATTGTTGTCTGGCTATATGGGCTCCTCGTTGAACAGCCCGGAAATTACGTCAAGAAGGCTATGCAAGAGTGTACCGGCGAGGAGATCACACAAGAATGGTTGTATCACCTAGGCGTTCCCCAATCAGAAATACCTTCGCTGGCCGCTTCGGGTGCGAGATGCGTACCGGTCATGATGCCTTACGTCACGTCCTTCTTCATGCCACGCAAGAAAGGCGATCGGCCAAGTGTCGTGCCAGAAGGGGCACGCAATTTTGCCTTTATTGGGCAGTTCGCCGAGACTACGAGGGATACGATATTCACCACGGAGTACTCCGTACGGACTGGCATGGAGGCAGTGTACCAACTCGCAGGAGTTGATCGAGGAGTGCCGGAAGTTTTTGCGTCGACATATGACATTAGGCACCTGCTCCGCGCTGCTTGTAGTCTACGAGACGGAAAGGAGCTGGCCACTTGGGTACCCGACAGGATACGGAAACTTCTCGTTGAAAAATTAGAAGGTTCCGAGGTCGGACAGTTGTTGCATGAGTATCACCTCATTTAACAAGCCATTTACTGGGAGACCAGAGTAGATACAAACGTAGTAGCAAGTAGCACGACTACCTATCAAGGATGCTACGCCGCCGCCCTCAGCTCGCTTAAATAATAACAAGAGAGAAGTAAACTTAGATCTTAGTGGCACTTGTTTTGCATACTAATCCTTTTGAATCTTTCGAATAAAATTTCGTCCACGTATTCCCATGAAATCTTCCCAGTATTCACGACAAAGGACGTAAAAAATAGAGCACAAGCCGACCGATGGTGCTGCTGAGGTACTGACTATAATAATCAATGAGACGACCCCGGCCTACGAAGGGGCAAGGGGGACGGGGCGGGAGGAGTGTAAATGACCGTCTAGCATTGCACTTCCACAAGCTCCTAGGAACCGATCTAAAGGATAGGGTCCGCTTCCTTTCGAACCCAGGTTCCTGTCACGTCCTCCTGGTTCCTCGCGACACCAAGGCGCGCAGGGGCATTAGCAGGCAGGCCACAAGATAACATAAGCGCTGATAATGATGTGCGTGTTTTTAGCTCCTTCATAAACGATGGAAATACGGATGGCCGCTGCCATCAAGGAGTTCCAGCTCTGCTCACTTCACATTTACACTGGACGGGTTTAGGGTAGGTCAGGGATGTAGCTATGGAGGGGCCGGGATATGGATAGATTCGTATATGGGATGGCTTGTCCATTGAAAGCCTCCTCTATAATTTAAACTTGCCCTTCAGTGTATCTCTAGAATTCATATAGGTATAGCGGGATGGAAAGCTACCATAATGCACGGGAAGCGGGAAACCTAAGGTCGCTAGCAACCTAGAAACCAATAAAAATAATAAGAGGTTAATGGCATCGAGGAAGACATTTCATACCCCTCCTTACTCCCCTTTTCTTTTTTTTTTAAGAAAAATAAAAAAATCTTCTTATCTATAGCAGATTTCCTTGTGGTGAAACTACTGGACAAGGGGAGATTTCTTACTGACCAGTTGCTGTCTTCCATCCATGTCACGTCACGTTCCCTCAGTACGTCCTCATTTGTTTCTTTGCTAATTACTCATGGACTAATCATAGCCCGTCTCTTCAATACAGCAGAGTTTTCGTTTAGGCAAGACCAATTATGCGCATCAAGGCAAGCTTGACGACTGAGCAGAACCGCCGCACTCGTCCGCTCCCTGACCTCGGCCTCATAGTCTTCTATAGCCTCCTTCAGCCCTTTGCCGTTCTTGTGCACCTCTTTCAGTGCCTCCCCTAGCATATACGCGTCAAGAATACCGTGGTTGGCAGCCTCCCCTCGGTACATGGTCATGGCATGGCCGGCATCCCCCGTCAGCGTCACCTTGCCACCGTGATTATCCCAGTCGAGGCACGGCCAGTCCTGCAGGACAATCTCGAGCGTCTCTGAGCCGTCTGGGATGGCATGCACGGCGTCGCGGAGTATGGGGTGGAACTCTTCTGCCCGCCGCTTCATCTCGGCCAGCCTCCACTCGCTGGACGGCTTCACCTCGTCATCGGGCGTCCTGACGGGCCAGGAGATGTTGATCTGAAGGCGGTACCGTTCCTCGTCGGTGCCTTTGGTATTGTTGACCTCTGGCGACTCCAGCAGGCTGACCCAGAGGAAGTTGCCGCTGACCGGGTGGCACCCCTGGAAGAGCAACGGGTCAATGTCCCTCAGCGGCTTGATTTTGGCTGGTTTAAAGTCGGCGGCTGAGCCGATGAACCTCACGGGCAGCCGGTTGTTCCTGTAGGTGTCGGGAGCGACGAACCGTCTGGTCCGCGAGTTGTTCCCTTCAGCGCCCACAATCGTGGCACCCTCTGCTCTTGTGCCGTCGGTAAACACGGCGACCACGCCGTCCTCTGATTCTTCTATGGAATCTAGACGCTTGTTCCAGTGCACCCGATCGGCCACTTCTTTGAGCAGAACGTGTCTCAGCTTTTCCCGGTTGACGCGGCGACGCTCGTTGGGCGGGATTCGAAACTTTGGCTCCAGCGTCTCGAGATTGATAAAGACGAAATTGCCAGTGTCGACTCGGCCCGTCTCGGGGTCTACTTGGACAGAGTCGATGCCTTTCAGAGTCTCGGGTGAAACCATTTTTCTCAGAAAGGGCAGGACCCAGTGCAGGGTGATGGCCCAGCCTTGGCCGCGAAAGGAAATGTGCTCATCGCGTTCGTAAATCTCGAAAGGGATACCTGCCTTGGAATAGTCAGCCTCAGTGTGATGAAAGACGGCGTAACTTAAATCAATAAAAGTCCTCGTTACCTTGTTAAGACTGTTGGCAAGTGATAGGCCGACCACTCCAGCACCAATGATGAGAACAGGCTTGGTCATCTTGCATCAGCTGCTTCAGCTCTCGAGAAGAGTTGATGATGAGTTGACAACCTACGCCGCTGAACCCGACTTATGCAAATACGATGCAACGGTGAATAGGTCGCTGATGCACACGGAACAACATAGACAGGCAATGCTTGATACTTGGACTTTGATCACATGCTGGGGAGAGAGTAACAATCCACGCCAGCCAGTCTGAAGCGTGAAGCCCTCACGAAGAGGTAGAAAGATACGACGGACGGCACAAGGACACACAGCACCCAGATGATGCGTCATATGCAGCCGTCGGATCGGGCGGGCCTGGGCAATAGATCCGCTGCGATCAAGCCAATGAGATAAAGACACTGGCGGCTTCACGAATCAGCGACGGGAATTCCATTGCGACGGGACAATCTCCACTAATGACTGGCCATGGATGGTCGGATGGAGACCCGCGAACTTACTCCTCACATGTGCGTTGCCATCCATCATGGCAAGCTCTGTATGCCACGCGGTAGTCGGCATAACCTGACTTGATGCCTTTGCATATTTCTTGCTTGCCAATCCAGCGCAAATTCCAGCTACCCATCATCAAAGCCCATCTATCTATTCAATTGACGGAGTAATCAATCAATTGAAACACCATGGCTGCCGACCCCAGGCACGAGGCTCTCCAGCCTATCCACCCCTCGATGGCCGGCAAGCTAGATCCTGTCTTCGAGAAGCTCTACAACGACAACGTCGCCAACACGCCGCTGCGACCGATTGATCTCGAGGTCCTGCGCTCAAAGTACTCGGTCCTCTACTCGTACGGCACGGGACCAGCCCCCGACGTGGCCAAGATCACAGACGCAAAGATCACAACCGACGAGAACATCACGCTTGACATCCGAGTCTACCAACCCGAGGGGCCCGGGCCCTGGCCTGCCCACATTGACTACCACGGTGGAGGCTGGGGCCTCGGCGACCTTGACACCGAGAGCCACATCTGCAAGCACATTTGCAAAAAGGCGGGCGTGGTGGTCATCGACGTGGCCTACCGCCTCGTCCCCGAGAACGCCTTCCCCTGCGGCGTGACGGACAGCTTCGCGGCCCTCAAGTACGTCTACGAGAAGGGCGCCGACGAGTTCAACATTCTCCCGCAGAAAATCTCGGTCGGCGGCGTCTCGGCGGGTGGGTTCATCAGCCTGGCCATCGGACACATGGCCCGCGACGCGGGCATCCCGCTCAGGCTCATCGCCGTGGGCACGCCGGTCATTGACGACCTGAGCCAGTACGCCGCCGCCGCCGACTCACCCTTCCCCTCCATGCAGGAGAACGAGCACGCCCCGACGCTCAACTGGGGGCGCCTCGCCTGGTTCGACAAGCTCAAGTGGAGCTCCGTGGGCGGCACGCCCGAGGAGATTGCCGCGAAACGGGCCAAGCTGCCCGCCTTTTATGCCAACTTGTTCAAGGCGGAGAGATTTAACAACCTCCCCAAGACGGTCATCTACACGGCGGGCGCGGATCCTCTGCGGGATGAGGGCGAGGCGTATGGGAGGAAGCTCATTGAGAATGGCAACGAGGTGACGTTGAAGCGGTTCCCGGGCGTGCCTCATCCGTTTATGCACATGGACAAGGACCTATGGCAAGCGAGCGAATTTATTGATTGCACGGCGAGAGAGATTCGGTTAGCGCTTCATGATGAGTGATAGACGATGACCGACACTAATAAATTACTACGAATGCCTAGCTATGTATATACAATCACAAGAAAGGCAAGGGGTTAGTGAACTACATTTAACTCAGTCATTGGCTAGGATGTCTACATCACATCGATGTTATTCTACACCACATATGTAATTATCTGAGTATATCGTCGACAAAGTGACCCCATATAGGCCATTAGTTACGAGACTGCGAGTATGTAAACTAGCTCATCTAAAAGACCGGCTTGAGCTGCCCGGCTTAGGACAGTAGAGATAAGAGATCGCCACTAGGCCTATCTCGAGGTTAGCATTGTTCCATGCCCCGAATATGTCAGCAGGTGTTGATAACTAGGGCGTTACTGGGAATGCGGAGAGCCCCAGTCTAAAGAGTCTCCCAGTCCCCAACTCTTCCCCCTCCTAGGTCACTGGCACGTATTAAAGCGAACCACGCCTCAATTCGCCAACCGTAGGAAAACGGAGCAACATGGGGCCATGTCTTCGGTGCGCCGAGATCAAGCAGGGCTGCGATGGCGGCATGCCGTGCGGGAGGTGTCTCCGGCTCAGCTTGCCCTGCTTCCCAAAGGGCCAGCCCAAGTCTCAGTACGGGGCCGCCCCAGTGCAGCAGCGACCCAAGGCGCGCATACGAAGGGTGCAGACAGGCTGCATGACCTGCAAGCAACGGAAGAAGAAATGCGACGAGGGCAAGCCGCGGTGCGGGAACTGCTCGAGACTGTGCCTAGGCTGCGTCTGGCCTACCAGCTCCGCCGCGAGGGGCCTGAGAAACGGCCAACGTCCGCGGGCTTCGTCGGAGCTAGGAATGACAAGCGCCTGGCTGGACGATCCCGTGGATCCTACTGACATGTCACATTATTTCGGGCTGAGCGAGGAGCCTGTCCTGCCGGCGGTGACTGATGGCAGTGGGCTGACCTTCAACCTAGACCATGATCTCCCTATACACGACGACGCGTGCTGGGACTTTACCCCTCCCAGTCCCCTATGCATGGACATGACTTCCAATTCTCCGCCACCCTCGGCAAGCCCGTCAGGGAGCTTCGCCTCGGGCTCGCTGAGCATGTATGTTCCAAGCGTGGTTCCGGACCTCAGCTCGGCCGACGACAAGGTGCTTCTGAACCACTACTCAAACATCGTCGCCTCGGTACTGTGCCGGCACTCAGACGCCAAGACGAACCCGTACCTTACCTATATCCTCCCCATGGCCCTCTCCAGCGACTTGGTCATGAAGTGCGTCCTGGCCCTCAGCGCCAAGCACTGGCACACCCTCCAGCCGCGCCTGAGCAACCAGGGGCTCTACCTCCAGAGCCAGGCCATACAGTCACTGGGCTACCTGTTGTCACATATTGAGACCGCTTCGGCCAGCGTCGCGCTAGCGTCCTGCCTTTTGCTCTGCATGACCGAGTTGTTTGACGGGGCATCGCCGAGGTGGAAGCTTCACCTCACGGGTGCCAAGCGCATCCTAGTAACAATGAAGTCCCAGTTTGGGCACAAGCCCACTGAGGAGTATATGTTCCTCATCAGCCTGTCCCGGTTCCTCGATAGCGCCACCACCACAACGACGTGCATGGCGCCCCTTATGGACGGCGAGGAGAAGGAAGAGGTGGCCGTCTTGGATCGGTCAACTACAGCTCCAGATGACGAGGACATGGCCGTGTACGGCATACCAAAGGCGCTGTTCCACCTAGTCGACCGAGTTAACAAGCTGGCCGAGAAGCGCAAGACGCGCGTCGACCTGCTCTCCGAGTCGGCCTTCCTCGCCGAGGTCATGACGGTCGAGGAGCGGCTCGACCACTGGAGCTACGAGCACGGCGGCCTATCGAGGGCCGTCTCCCGACTCTCCCCCGCCAACGACGACACGCTGCACGCGACGAAGGCCTTTGAATGGGCCCTCCGGCTCCGCCTGCACCAGATTTCGGAGGGGTACGCCCTCGACCACCCCAAGGTGTCCCGGAGCGTCGAGGCCATCCTCGAGGCGGTCCAGAGGATTCGGTACGGCAGCCCGCTGGAGGGATGTCTGCTCTTCCCGCTCGTCATGGTAGGCGGGGCGTGCAGCCACCTCGAGCACAGGGTCATCGTCCAGGACAGGCTCATGGTCATGGAGCGCACGTACGGGTTTGGCTACATATATCGTGCCCGGGAGCTGGTGGAGCGGGTATGGGCCAGAAGAGATCAACTGGAGGGGTCTAAGGCCATGGTCAACTGGGCGAGGATCAGGTTCGAGGAGATGGGCGGGTTGGCTGTGTTTTAGCTGTTCCTGTTCTTTGAGATCAGGTGGTATATGAAATGGCACAGGTTAAGTTGCTGCTAGCGATAAATATACTGTACATACACACGAAGTGTTCGGACCTTGATCTCGTCTCTTTCTTCAAGTGTCACTTCCATAATTACTTAATATAAAGCTATTCGATATTAACTCCCGAAAAATTTAAGGTGTAATAAATAAGAAGGATTCTAAGATTTGAAAAAGGAGGTAATTATATTTAGGACTATAGTGTAAGATTTATTACGATTGTTATTTACTTAAATTATAACTAGCAATATTAAAAATCTTAACAATGATAGCTTATTAGCCTTATTGATTATAAAAAGAAGTAACTCTGATATTTCAATTTAATTAGAATTATAAAAATTTCAAACAGTAAGATAAGAGTCCATACTCAGGTTCCTTTACTTGACAGCTCAAACTTGCTCACCAACTCTGCAACATGCGCGTGCATGTCATAGCCACAAACCTCTTCAATCGTCAGCTTGCCAGGTCTGTCTGACTCTGACGACCACCCGATCCGCTCGCTGAGGTTCTCGCGCGCAAGCTTGCTCACCTCCTGCATCCTCGTAGCCCGCGGCCTCCGCTCCAACTCATACAGTTTCAAACGATCCTCAATGCTGAAATGGCTATACTTTTCAGAAAACACTATTCCCAACGCACCGGCATCCTCAATGGCCATGCATGCCCCCTGACTCTGGTCGGGCATCATGGGATGGGCTGCGTCGCCGAGGAGGGCACAGCGGCCCTTGGCCCAGTAGGGGTAGGGCTTGTGGTTGTACAGCCGCCACATCTTGATGTCCTCGGCGTTGAGGAAGAGGGTCCTCACCCTCTCGTCGAGGTCGGGGAAAGTCGCGGCGAGGTTCTCCCCAGTGGTCGAGATGTTCCAGCCGTCTTCCGTCACGTCGTTTTTGTGGGCAGGGTAGAAGCAGTAGCAGGAGACGACGTTGTTGTCGCTGCACGCCGACATGACAATCTTTTCGATGCCGTAGCCGCCCCAGAACTCGATGGCGTTGTTCTCCAGAAACTCGTCGAGCCCCAGCTCGCGCAGCTTGTCTGCCGAGATGATGCACCGGTAGCAGCACGACGTGCTGGGGACAAAGTCGGCCATCAAGCCCAACTGCTCCCGCATGACGCTGCGGATGCCGTCAGCGCAGATGACTACGTCGTGCGTCGCCTCGCTGCCATTCTCATACGTGACCCGGCCGGCCTCGGCGTCCAGGCTGACGGCCTTGTGCCACGTCCTGAGCACGGCGGGCTGGCCCTTGCCCTTGTCGCTCAGGGCCACCTCTTTGAGGTGCCTGTGCAGGTCGATGCGGTGGAAATTGTTGTAGTCGGTGCCAAAGCGCTCACGGTAGTCCCCGAGCGAGTACGTGCCCTCCACCTCGCCCGTCTCCCAGTCGTGGCGGATGAGGTTCTTCAGTATCACGGGCTTGGCGGAGGGTATGTCAATCTCCCACTCCTCGAGGAAGCGCGAGCCGTTCGAGGCCACGGAGAGGGAGGCGCCGACTTCGCCACCAAAGTCGTACCGCTCGTAGAGCGTCACCCTGTGGCCGGCGCGGCGGAGGGAGATGGCTGCGGACAGACCGCCCAGCCCAGAGCCGAGGATGGCAATGGAAAGGGGGTTCGAGAAGAGGGCAGCGCTGGGCATGATGCTTGGCAACGGACCGGTCGGTCGAGTGCACCAATTGCTCCAGATGATATTGGTCGTCAGGGGTCAAGAAGTAGAGATAGAATGTGGTTGAGTCTCAGCAATTAGGAAGCCAGGTTGCGCCTTTGAACACAGACCAGGCGGTTGGCACTCCTTTGTAAACGTAGTTTAGATCTGATTCAAGTAGGTATTTTAATCATTCCATGCATTGTCTTCCTACTCGACCTAGCAGCAATCGCCTGATTCCGACCTCACCTGTCTTCTCCCAGTCGGCTAGCCATCTCCCCGCGGTTCCAGCGTCAGATGGCAATCACGCTCTCAGTCTCTAAGCGACGGTATCCTGGCGGCTTCGACTGCCAGGATCTCCCTTGTTCATTCCGATCCGACGGCTGCATTAGCGCCGTACCGTCGCAACCGTGGCCAACCAGCTCCGAGAAAACCAGGGGACGATGCGTTGGGTCTAGTCTTATCAAAACAGGGTCTAGGTCTAGTCTTATGACTAGCACCAAGTCGGAGGCTGGATGGCCAAAGGCCTCCGTCGTATACCTCACTCTCACAAACAACGCCTCTCTTCCCCGGTTGGCCTATCTCACCACTACCGAGTCTTGGCTTGCAGGTAATAGTACGAGCGCCCGATAGTGCAATCAAGATTGTTCATGACGGTGTACGACCTCTATCTTATATATACTGGCAGTTGCTTCGAAACTCTATCCCTTGTTCAGAACAAGCGCAAGCATTCTCCTTCCTAAAGATTCTTGTTGAAGCCTCAGAAACCGACCGACGTATATGATTTGAGTCAGATTTTATATATCAAGTCTATGGTTGATTTGACACTAGTATAATAGAGGTTGACAGTTACGAAGATGGAGAAGAAGCCACCAAATGGAGTGGCATCATGCCGCTCGTCTGTAGCAGCCGGAGAGGATGTGAACTCGAGCGTCAACCTAGCTCCAATCACCCGCAAGGTCGACTGGCACATCGTTCCTCTCATGCTCGTCTGCTACTTCCTCCAGTTCCTCGACAAGGTCCTGATCAACTATGCCAACATCATGGGTCTTTCGACATCCATCGGAATGAAGGGAAACGACTTTTCTTGGATGGCAACTGCCTTCTTCATAGGATACGCCGTTGCCGAGTTTCCCCAGGGATTCCTGATCCAGAAATTCTCCGTCACAAAGGTCCTCGGGGCCAACGTCATCCTCTGGGGCATCACCCTGTGCTGTACTGCAGCCGCACAGAGTTTCGCCGGCGCTACAGCCGTCAGAACCCTACTGGGTATGTTTGAGGCAGTCATCACACCCGCCTTGATCATGATAACCGCCCAGTGGTACACCAAGAAGCAGGCAACGCCCCAGACTGGCATCTGGTACTGCGGCCTCGGAGTGGGCCAGATGGTCGGGGGCTTGATCTCCTTCGCCGCCCAGCACGGCAGCGTGACCAGTCATTTCGAGGGATGGAGGATCATGTTTGTGTGTGTCGGCGCCTTCAACCTCCTTGTCGGTCTGGTCGTCTTCTTCTGGATGCCTTCTAGTATCCAAGATGCCAAGTTCCTCGACGCCGAGGAGAAGGTGATCCTGTGGAATGCCCTGTCAGAGGACCAAGGAGGCAACGGCAAAAAGGTGTTTAGCAAAAAGGGAGCCATTGACGCGCTCAAGGACGCGCAGGTTTGGCTCCTCTTCCTGAACACGGTCCTCATCGTCATCCCCTCCGGCATCATCACAACCTTCTCCGCGACCCTAATCCGAGGATTCGGTTATAACCCAAAGCAGTCGGCGCTGCTCAACATTCCGTCGGGCGTGGTTTCCATCTTCGCCACCCTGTTGGGCACGTTTGCCATTCTGTACAGGTTCCCTCGCTGGCTGGCTCTCTGTGCGCTGATGGTGCCGACGCTCCTCGGCGCCGGCCTCATGTCATTCTACTCGTCCAGCCAGGCAGGCTCTCTTGCAGGCATCTATCTCATCAACTTTGATGTCGCCCCTCTGGCCCTGGTGTACGCCCTCGTCGGTGCCAACACCCAAGGCTACACCAAAAAGGTCGTCACCAACATCATCGTTGCCATTGGATTTTCCATTGCCAACATCATCGGCCCGCAGACCTTCCAGGCCAAGGATGCCCCGGCCTATATTCCTGCCAAGATTACCGTGTTTACCGTCTGTGGCGGCTCAGTGGTGACGACCATTGCTCTCAGGGCTCTATATGGCATCAGAAACAAGAGGACAGAGGCTGCGCGAGAGGCGCGACTTGACGCCGCCCCAGGGGATGGTACTAACGCGGTGGCTGAGGAGGACTTGACGGATCGTACAAATCCCGTGTTTCACTATGTTTATTGATTGCGCGGTTAGAACTAGCCATAGGCAGGCCTTTGGTCCTCGCGGGTAACCTAACTATACGTATAATCTCTATCCTCCGGCAGTTTCACTAGTCTCACTTTCTAATACTTATCATTGGCTATACAAATGCTAAATCTTGAACTCGCTCGCAATTATATCTTTACTGCCACATATGAAAGAGTCTCGCGTATAGTAAAGGTAAAATAAAGACACCCCGCCTAGCATCTCGGCATAACACCTAGATTAATGTATTTTTTTATTTTTATCACATATAATTGATCGAAAAACCTTGTCCTTGGTTTGTGCTCAAAATCTACTGAGTAAAGATGCGTTTAAAGTGGCAAATAAGAGGTAGTATTGAAACGTGGTGGGCAGTTATCGCTGACTGATGTCTACTCACCTTATCCATAAACATGGAACTTACATGTCAGGAGGTTACTTTCAATCTTTTCACTCATCGTGTACATCTCATTACAAGAGCACATATTTCCATCTCACTATGTTTTACTCTACTTATTAACTTCAGAAAAACGAAGAAGAGGCCATTCTATGGGGTAGATTCAGCTCCTAGCCACAAGCTAAGCGAAGCCCTCAAAAAGCAGATGTAATAAAGCTCGCCTAAACTAGACCAGCCCATTCATTCTGCCCTAATCCTTGTATGGCAATCACCGTCCAATTGATAAACATACTAAGCGTGCGCCTAAGCTTGCTAAGCTACCTACCGTCGGAAACGCTTGTCTTTGCGACGGCTCCCCACATCTCATGTTGACTGGCATCACTAGCGAATCCCTTGACCCAGAGAGCCTTGAGAACTTCGCTGTCAGAGTAGGCATTGTTCGACTAGAGCGTCTAGGGTGTGAAATGGCAGCGGGGAATAGCCATTATTGATCCTGATGCGTGCTGGAGGCCAGACTGAACAGAATTGATAGCCGCTTCCCGAGTACATGTAGCCGGAATCATAACACTGCCACCCCAATTTGTGTTTGCGCGTGACTTCCATGGTGCTAAGTGTCTTCAAAGTCGGATCTTATCAAGCTTCTACCAGCTCTAACTTGCACCACCTCTCCAGCGCATAGCAAAGATGCCTTCTTCAGTTCCTGCCCCCATCCTTGCTCCAGCTTCAGTCGTGGTCACTGGCGCCAACGGCTTCATAGGCCAGCACTGCATTGCGTCCTTGCTTTCCCACGGCTACAGCGTGATTGGAACCGTCCGCTCTGATTCCAAAGTCACCCAAGTCCTTGCCACCCACGAAAAACACCCCAACCTCTCCGTCGTGGTCGTGGAGGACATTTGCTCGTCAGAGTCGTATACGTCCGCCCTGAAATCCACCTCTCCGGCTGCCATATTCCACCTCGCGGCACCCTTTCACTACAATGCCACCGACTTTGAGAGTGAGATGATGATCCCCGCCGTGCGCGGTTCTACGGCTGTCCTCGACGCGGCGAAGCAGCTGGGGACCGTCAAGCGCGTCGTGTATGCGAGCTCGTTTGCCAGCATCTACGACGCTTCCAAAGGGCCCCAGGCAGAAAAGACGTATACCGCCAAAGACTGGTCGCCTCTGTCGTACGAGGACGGGGTGAAGGCATCCGCGGCCCCGGTAGCCTACAGAGCCAGCAAGGCCGCCGGCGAGAGGGCGGCTTGGGGATGGATGAAGGAGAATCCCAGTGTCGGATTTGGACTTGTCAGCCTCAACCCGGCCATGGTGTTTGGTCCCTTACTGCCCGGCGCCATACCAGCCTCTCTGTGTGAGCTGAATACCTCAAACAAAGTCATCTGGGGTGTCGTCTCTGCAGGAGAGGATAACGAGGTCCCGCCTACCAAGGGTCCTGTCTGGGTCAGTGTCAAGGACGTCGCTCTCGCCCACATGCAGGCGCTTCAGGTCCCCGAAGCTAGTGGTCAGCGGTTTCTCCTTGCTGCGGGAGTGTACTGCAACCAAGAAATTGCCGATTTGGCGCGAGAGGTAGCCACAAAACACAAAAGTCGGATACCTGTAGGCCGCCCTGGTGCGAGGGAAGCAGATATGCACTTTGCGGTGGATGCCACTGAGACGGAAAATGTCTTGAAAATCAAGTGGCAAAACCTGCGTAGTGTTTTGGGCGAAGTATTACCACAGTTGTACGAAATTGAGCGAAAGACTAGTCAGCTATGAAAATCGAGTGCATTAGATTTGGAGATACTCAGGCAGTCTGCATTGCTCGTGGTGCAATGTTGCGTATTAGTTAGCTGATAGATCTCCCCTGCTTTAGTCTATATTGAATTCTGTGATTGATTTGAATCCTATGCCATGTTTTGGTCTGATGTATTGCCCGGGTTCTATTTGAGAGTACCTAACTTATCCCCTTGACTTGTGGAATATTTTGGTCTATAGCTGAATGTTTAACCGGCATGGTGTTTACACCGCAAGAGTTGGGCCTAATACTGGGAAAATTTAGGGGGTTACGTCCAGAACTAGATTGAATACCCCGTGGGTATGAAGATACTTAGTTGGGGCGAAGCGTGGGCGAGTTTGTCGGGTCCGATTCTACAGCCACAACATACCACTCCTAGGGGAGGAGTTCGGCAAGGCCCGGTAAGCACTAAGAAAGCTATGTGACAACATATCATATATGTTGCTATCTACATGTTGCATATGCATGCGCAATCTAAAGCTTGGCGAGCCGTGGGGGCCAAAAGACCTCATCCTTCGGTGAGTGGGGGAAGGGGAAGAGGGAACGGGAGGGTGTGTTTCCACAACAAAAGGAAGGATTCCCCCGCTCCGGCATGTTTAAGCGGCTGTTCTAACGTCCTTGGACCCTCATAAACTAAGTTATGCAGCTTCAGAAAGCCAACAGATACGTAAGATCGCTCGTCTGGGGAGGGGCCACGTAATGCCCACACCTGCATCAGTTGCATCTTTGCGCATGAGAAAAATAGACGAAGCTCAAACCCTCTGCACCGACGGGTATTATGCCAGAGATATGACCAAAACTTGGACCCCAGTCTCATTAGATCCTTGCACACCTAGTATAGGGGCAAGTTGCAGCTCCCTAAATTCTGACTCATTCCAGATTTAAATTAAGACAAGCACGACAGAGACGCATAGAGGGAGAAGAACATCACTATCTATCTCATCTAACGAGAGAGTTTCCTGTGCTTTCTGCATCACCTATTCGAAGGAATGCCTTGCATGCTCGTACTTCATTCATTTCGTTGAGGTGATGGGTAAAAATCCGGAGCTGCCGCCCTTTACTATATGGGCTGAGATAAATTTCTTGTCTTATGCTCTTATAATCTTAGATGTTGTTCATATCTTTCTTCCTTCCTTTTATTCTCAACGATCTAATCCACGAGTATATGAGTTTAGTGGTTTTCAATGTTGGACAATACACAAGAATTAGCTTCAGTTCCAGATGAAAAGTTTCAAAAAAAATGGGAGGGTGGATGTAACTCTTGCAAGGTGCGGCAGGGTAGCAAAGCGCATCGATTTCATCGAGGCAAATGCGGCATTTAAAAAAACATGATGGTCAGAGGATTCGGTCGTGGCGGATGTTCCTTGTCTACAGTACTTCCCCGCCTCAGCCCCAGGGCGTTGATCACATCACATCATCATGTTTGGCTTCATAGCGGGTCGGGCTCGTATTCGGTAGCCTGCCGGTTTTAGTTCCGAGTTCAGCTCATAGTTGCACAATGTAGGGCTCCAGCAGCGTCTCTGTTGGCACGGAATGGATCATGGAACGGTTGTGGTAAGATGGAAATATGGAGGGTGGTCCACAGCGGTTTCTGAGATGACACTCCACCCAACCGGCTTCCGAACTCCATATATGCGGTGTGGGTGGGGGGGCAGTGTTTACAGAAACTATGGAGCAATGTGTCAGGGTATGATGGGGCTGATGCTGGGTAAGGGGAGTTGCAAAAAGTGAATTGGCATGGGGGTCAGCCAATCCGTCCCAAGTAATCACTCTTTGCAAAGTTTGCTTGACCAAAGAACAGGTATTCACGGGGCCCCAGATGCAATTTCTCGGTGCCCCTCTCCTCTCTGCTTTTATCTCGTTGCCATCTTCCCTCAGAGCAGAGTAAGCCCGCCATGGTATAAATAAGGGGTTCTTCTCCCTTATTCTCACCTTTCGCTTTCATCAGAGCAATCTATCCATCCACTCATACACTTAACACTCTTCTTCCTTCGCTGTACAGCCAGAGAGCTTATTTCCAATCTTCACTTTGCCTTCATTGCCAGAGTTCTTCATCCTATTTCACGACCATCCAACCCCAGCCCCTTCACCAACACGACAAGATGGCTGCTGACTGGTCCGTCTCTCTCAATGAGCAAGTCCAACGTTCGTTGAATGTCGACCTTGTTCATACTCTGAGCCTCGGAAGTGTTGTCTGCTGTGTCAGGTTTAGCCACGATGGCAAATACCTCGCCACAGGTTGCAACAAAACGTCACAAATCTACGATGTTGCTACTGGCAAGACCGTGTGCGAGTTCCACCATGGGGCTGCCAATGATGATAAAGACATGTACGTCAGAGGTGTGTCCTTCAGCCCGGATGGCAAGTATCTAGCCACCAGCAGCGAGGACAAGCTTGTGCGAGTCTGGGACGTCGACAGTCAAACAATCAAACACACCTTGTCAGGCCACAAGAGCGACATCTATAGTCTTGATAATGCCCGCGATGGCCGAACCATTGCCTCTGGTGGCGGTGACGAGACCGTTCGGCTTTGGGACGTCGAGACTGGTGCTGCCACGCAGACCTTTTCTGCCGAAGCAGGCGTCACCTCGGTTTCCATCTCTCCTGACTCGGCTTATGTAGCAGCAGGCTCACTGGACGACAGTATACGCATTTGGTCTATTGAGCAGGGCACTCTAGTCGATCATTTGAAGGGCACAGAAGGGCACAAGGACAGTGTCTACTCTGTGGCCTTTACTTCTGATGGCAAGCAACTTGTTTCTGCTAGTTTGGACAAGACTGCTAAACTTTGGGAGCTCTCCTCAACCAGAGGAACGGGGGCTGACGGTTCTGCCCGAGAAGGTAGGTGTCTGAAGACCTTCAAGGGTCATGATGTGAGTGTTTCTCCGACCCATAGCTATGTCGTTTACTAATAGCAGTTGGTAGGATTTAGTCTTGTCCGCCGCACTCACCCGCGACAATGCATGGGTCATATCCGGGTCAAAAGATCGGAGCGCACGATTTTGGGACGCAGGCACGGGGCAAGCCCAGGTTAAGGTTGAGGGACACGATAAAACAGTCATATCTGTGGCGACTAGCCCCACGGGAAACTTCTTTGCAACAGGGTCTGGTGACGGCAGGGCTCGTATCTGGTCTTACGAGCCTGCAAAGCAGTGAGGATAAAGCATGTGGCTTTTACTTTCATTTCTTGTTCTGTGTCTTTTGTCACTGAGGCCTGTGTTTGTGAATAGTAGCAAATAGTCGGCCCAATGGGTGGGCACTCGACCAATATCTCCCTCAACTGATCCAAGTGCCTCTGGGCCAGCAATACGCTTGTTGGGTGGCGGGTTTAGACATAGTTGTCGCATTGTTACCGTGGAGGGGTGGAGAAGTGACGGCCAGAGAGTGACTCTATTGGAACGGGCTTGAGTCTAATCTGGGACAAGGCAGTCGCTAAGTAAAGGTACACAAGCTGGTAGTTGTCCATAGCTCAAAATCCCCTGATCTTGTTGATATACAAGTGGGCTCAGGTCCGTAGATTGCCAACTCACTATTCTGACGGCTCCGATTGGCTTGCCCCCCACATCTGTATATTGCTAATCTATTACATATGCAAGTCGTACCTGTTATAGCCATTAGAAAAGTCCGCCACGGAACACCAGATTAATTTGGGAAGGCTAATACCAGATCCTACATGCCAAAGTTCCGCCCTCTTCCAGGCGAATCGCCTCAAGGTCCTCGGCACGTCCGCCGACGGGCTTGCGATTTCTAGCGAGAATAGCCGCTGTTCAGCACGAAGATGGAACGAGTAAGCGTCAAGGTAAAGTCGAGTAGCAGCAGCAATGCACAGATTCACAAAAATCCATTAATAATCCGTTCCGGTCCGGGCTTGCCCTCAGTGTCAGGAAGCAAGTCCCTATGTTTCATGTGATACTTAATAAACTTGGAGCCATTTGTCTTAGATATTCACCAGGGAGAGTAGTTGCCCAATATAGTGAAATATGAAATGGTCGAAGAGCACTAGCGACCAGAAGGCTGGAATGAATACTGCAAGGCCGCTTGCCAGCTGCCAAAACAGGTGAGACATTTATCCAATCAATCTAACCAATAGCTTTACTCTAGCAAAGCATTGAGTATATCCTTGCGATCCAAAGGGATCTTTTGCTTGCTTTGGTCCTTTGGTCTTGCCCTTGTTGAGCATCACAGAATAAGAGGCTAACCAGAAACAAGGGCTCGCTTCCTTAGCTGAAAAATATATTGAGTCTAGAATACTCAAGTACGAATGATGTATTGCTAATCTAACTTGCAATGTTCTAGGAATTCATCCGTATTTTTAGAACACTATTCTTAGAGATAGCTATACCTAAATTATCTTTACAATACAAAGCGTATCTTGATAGGTCCTATCTTTAATAGCATATAAGGGTAAGGCATCTTCCTGGTACGATATCTCAACCTCTTCATTCGACTCAACACACTTGAACAAGCAAGAAGGAACAAACAAATTTCCTCCATCCTATTCCTACCACTTCGACTAAGGTTTCTAGCAATTTAGTTATTCTTCACCATTTCTCTCTCCACTATTCATACCCTTCCCATTACAATGGTTTCAATGAAGAATCTTTCACTGGCTATGGCCGCTCTTCTTTTTAGAAGGACTCTTGCTATTCCTGGCGAGACTGCTACTGATTCCGCTATCTCTTCCGATGGTATCAAGAGGGGTATTCAGGAGGGCTTAAACCTCCGATCCATTAATAACCATCTTCTTGCCCGCACCGATGAGGCCCGAGATGACCTTGAGGAGAGAGACCTCAAAGAACGCGGTTCGGGATATCGCGACTGCTGTCTTTTCCCCAAACCTGGCCGTGGTCGCCGTACTCGTGATGTCAATGATCTTGAGGGACGAGATCTTGACATCCGTGCTAAACTCAATGGCATCGCTAAAAACTCTGACGTCAGACGAGTCCGAAAATCTAATACTTCTGGCCGCTCCTTTCGTCGTGCTCTTGCTAGCCGAGGCCGCCATACCCGCGATATCGGCGACATCGAGAAGCGTAATGTCAACGACCAGAAGAAGAGATACATCAAAAAACGCAGTTCAGGATATCGGGATTGATGTCTTTTCCCCACACCTAGCAAGGGCCGTGGCTGCCGTGCTCGTGATATTAATGAGCTCGAGGAGAGAACCACCTAAGCCCCGAACTCTACGGAATCTCTGTGCCTTCGGGGATTCATTTTCCGGTTGTGATTGGAATACCTTTTAGGCTCGCTTGTCGAAGATATGCGCTACCCAGAGACTACCAATGGTTATCTTTTCTTGGTCGCACAGCCTCCTGCGGTCTCCTTAGCTTGTTCCTACTGCTGTTGGAGGGATGTGCGGTGAGCTCGGCGATGTCACTCCCCAAGGACAAAGATTTAGTTTCTTCGGAACAAAGTTTACTCTTCTCAAATGTTCATTCCTTCGAATTACTCTATTACCAAGCCCATCCTTGTTTTCTATTAAGCTCTTTCTATTATGACAATCTCATAACATCTCGACGAGCCAATGGACTTTATTTACAAGGCCTACAAAAGTGAAGTTTCGTCGTGGATAATACCAATTTCGAGTAGAGTCTTGCATAAGCAATTCTATCTGTTCCTATTAAGAAAAGTGACAAATCAGTGCTGAACTTTGTGTACAAACCAACATTCATTCATCATTTTGTACTGTAAAGCCATTAATCTAGAGACTTTGGGGTCAGCCATGTCCGGCGCTTTTAAGACCCATACACTATCGGTATGCATGCAGCAGGCGTCCCAGAGCAGTGCTTTCAGAGACTGAATTTTAGGTTTTGCCTTTAGGCTTGAAGTGCAGGAGGTATTTATTTTGCGTCTAATGACATGATTTTGATTGATCTTGAATACCTAGTTTAAAGTCTGAAATGGTGTTCCTTAACGTTTCAATGTCAACTACGGGAACGATAAGCACCACGTTCAGTACGTCATCTTCTCCAACCTTTCGGCAACGTTTGCAAGGAACTCAGCCGTATTTGTGTCAATTCTGGCGCTACAATCCCTGTTCCAATAATTCTCACTCCCTCAGCTAGCCAATCGATTAAAGTTACGTGTTAAATCATTAGTCAGATTGGCCCTTGACATCACGCGGCGGGAGACTTTGACACCGCCTTGAGTCAGCATGTGGCCGTCAGCAAAGGCTAGAATGGACTCCCCAAGATCTCCTTGCCTTCCCGTCTTGACAAGCTCAGATTCATAGCATCACTCTTTAGAGGCCCAGCCATGAGTCTCCAAATCGCGGCAGATCTCAAGCCGCGACTTTCGCCCGGTGCCGGCGTTGTCCTTGCCGACGATGAGGAATTCGCCACTCTTGTCAGTCGATGGAGAGAATACCATGCGCCTACAGTTGCCGCGGTAGTGCAGGTGACGACTGAGAGTGACATCCAGCAGACTGTGAGCAAACCAACATGGGCTCAGCCCCCTGGCATCGCACGGCATTGTCTGCCCCATCTGCTATGTCCTGTCTGCTAACCAACTGCCAACGCCACCCACCAGGTTCGCTATGCGAATGAGAAGAACATCGCATTCTTCGGAAGAGCCGGAGGTCACGGCGCGACCGAAGCGCTGGCTAAGGCGCATGATGCGATCCAGGTCGACTTGCGCAAACTGAACCACATCGAGATCGCCGAGGATGGCAAGACGGCCAAGATTGGGGGCGGTGCCAGCGTGAAGGAAGTTGTCGACGCACTCGGCAAGGCGGGGAAGCGTACAGGTCAGTACCCAGCCATCCTTGCAGTGGCATGTGTCGAACCGTCGAGGCCAAGACCCTCGAACTAACTCCTGTCAGTCACTGGTATCTGCGAATGTGTGGGAATCTCGGCGCCCGTTCTCGGTGGCGGCCACGGGTGGCTGCAGGGCGAATACGGCCTTGCTGCCGACCAGGTCGTCTCGGCGCGGGTCATTGTTCCAAGTGGTGATGTCGTGACTGTGTCCGAAGACTCGCACCCGGGCCTCTTCTGGGCAATCAGAGGTGCCGGCCACAACTTTGGCCTTGTGGCCGAGTGGACGTACCGTATCCACGACGCCAACCCTCGGGCTCCAAAATGGTCTTATGAGATATTCGTGTTTTCGGGCGAGAAGCTCGAGGCTCTATTCGCTCTCCATAATGAAATGCAGAAGACGCAGCCGGCGTATGCGATCCACTGGAGCTATATCATCCGAGTCGCTGAAATCAACCCCGACCATGTAAGTGTCTGAACGTCGCGGCGGCATATCCAATTATCATACGCCCAGGACTGATCCTGTACAGCCCATTATCTGGTATGCCATCATTTACGACGGCCCCGAGGCTGAAGCAAGGGAGTACGCCAAGCCCCTGCACGCAATCGAAGCCATGTCGATCCAGGCGGGCGTGGCAACGACCCATGAGCTGGCCGCCCTCACCTTCATGGACGCAGACGGACCTGCGTGCGCCTACGGCCAGACCTCTCTCCGGTATCCTATCGGACTCAAGACATTTGACGTGCCGGCGGTCCGGAAGGTGTACGACTTCATTGACAAGAGCTTCCGGGAGATCCCCGAGATTGCGGGTTCCTTCTTCCTGCTCGAGGGCTACCCGACGCAGGCTGTCCAGGCCGTCGACGAGCGGAGCACGGCGTTCCCCCACCGCAGCGACGATATCCTAGTCACGTCGTACGTCCAGTACAAGCCGGATCCGAGGATCGACCCGCTCGCCGACAAGTACGGGAGGACACTGCGCCAGATCCTGCTCGAGGCCAGCGACGACCCGGGGCGCCTGCGTGCCTACGTCAACTATGCCCACGGAGACGAGGACCTGCGCGAAGTGTACGGTTGGGAGGAGTGGAGGCTGGAGAAGCTGAGGAAGCTCAAGGCCGAGTGGGATCCGGAGAATAAGATGGCGTACTACGTGCCGATCGTATGATTAATTGGAAAGGAATTGCTTCTTTTCAGTCTGATGGGAAAGAGAATGATTGAGCTTGAGGGCGGGGAAGGATGGTTATGCAGCCCGAGCTGGTGGTCTTATCAGTTAGGATGAGGCGATTCAGAGTACGACGCGAGACGCACGCTGCCCATAGTGGTGGGGTGGATGATGACAATCTACCATAGGAGCTATTTATTAAGTTGAACTACGGATTCTTGTCCACGATATAGGCAATAGGAGAAGAGTGATCATCGGGAAAACATTGATAGATTGTTCAGCCTCAGCTACTTATGACTTGCTCATGTAAAACCAATGCTGTGAACTACTTATGACTTTCTCATGTAAAACCAATGCTGTGAAGTTTGAACAGTACTTCCTCAACAAACCAAATAGCCATGTCGATTTTTCCTGGGCTGCCTGCAATAGATACTCGCTCTCCTACATTCAGGCATGCCTTGATCGCCTCGATACCATACCCAGTATCACAACACATAAGCTGCACAGGCCTATACTGTAATTGTATATAGTTTCTTGCTATTGCCTTTGTTACCTAACTCAACGAAGATAAAATGCATGCAGTACCCTTGTGTTAAAAACACAGGGAAACAGTACGCTACTAACATTTATTACTCAGCCGCATTAGTGCCGATTCCGACCCCATTACTGCGACCCCTTTTTTATTCCCTGGACAAAGAAGCTTCAAACATCTTTCCTCGCATTACAATTGTTCGGCTTTTCTTTCAAAGGCATATCAATCAAAACATCGTTTCAGAGTATTTACAACTCAAGATCGTCGACCAACTACCTATATTGAAGTATTTCAATGTCTTCTCTTGGTGAACTAGCAACCTCCCGGTCTCGGAAACTTCAAAGCTGTGGCGAGTGTCGCAGGCGCAAAATTCGATGTGACAGGAGAGTTCCATGTCGTGCCTGCAGGGAGAGAGGCGAGGAGGCTATGTGCCAACGCCGCCCTCTGCCGCCCTCCCGCAGACACCAGGTTTCCCAAGATGACAGCAGACTAGACACGCTGGAGGCCGAATTAGCCATGATGCGCAGTCGCTTGGCAGCAGTAGAAGCAAAGGTTGGTATGGGAAGCAGTGATTCTCTTCCTGAAGGAGACGAGAATGTCGACTTCCAGGAGAGTGGGTTGGCTGGTGCCATGGAGGACGCTGCCTTCGACATTGGCCAAGTTCGCCGGTGGCAGGATAATAATGAGAACAACCTGGGCAGTCAGCCAGCAAGCCAAGAGAGCAGCAGAAAATGGTACAGCCCCATGCCATTCAATGCATGTATCGCCGCCCTTCCTTCGAAATCGGATTGTGATTGGATTGTGGAAGCATTCTTTCAAGACCTCAATTGGTTCTGCGGATGCTTGCACGAACCATCGATCACGTGTACATATGGCGAATTCTGGGAGGATGGAAATGAGATCCAAGATGACATGTTTTTAAGCGTCCTGTTTGCTATCCTCAGCAATTCCGCCTTTCTGCTGAGTGATGAGCGATTAGCAAGCGCACCGCTTGAGATGGTCAGCATTCGCGACTTCGCATCTTTGTGGTTTGATTGCAGCTTCGCCAGTTTTCATCGCTGTGATGGACTAGCAGAGCCGTCGATTGTGAGTCTGCAGGCTATGATTGCTCTAAACTATGCATTTCACCTGTCGGGGAATTCCAAGACGCACAGGTCCATGTTCGCAATCAACATTGGAACCGCAAGGGCTCTCAATCTTCATCTTCTTGGAAGTCAGATAACGGGATCGGCTGACGAGATTATTCTACGCGAAACGGGCCGGAGAGCCTGGTGGACATTGGTCGAGACCGAGTGGTATTTCACGCCGTACCACAGATACTCATGTAAGAAGACACTGGCCTTACCTCCTATTCCCAAGAAACACTTTCTCGATCAGTCTCATCTAACGGTCTACCATCTCAGATGTCGCGCCACATCAGTTTAATACGGCGTTGCCTAGCTTGACTGATGATGGCTTCACTACCGCCCTTACTTCTACAAGCTTTACCTCGCTTACGTATCTTCTGTTTACCTCCCACTCGTCAAGAATACTATACGATCTATATGGAACCCTGCAGCCATACCAAAATCCATCCTATGAAGCCGTCCTCAAGGCATCAAGCCAGCTAGATGAGCTTTGCGCTTCATTTGCCCAGCTCCGAGTCGAGAGCTCGCCCCCGTCGACTACTCTCTTCGCCAAAAGAATAATCGGCATGTCTTTGGCATACAGATCGTACCTAGTGCATCGTGCATACTTTGTCAAGTCTCTGGGTGATAAATCATTCTCGCAAACCCACAACGCCTGTGTCGACGCAGCTCGCACTATTCTAAGCCTGTTTGATGAGGGAATACCAAGCACTTTTTTCCGCCTTTGGAACGTGACAATTTGGCTCGTTGCCGCCGGGCTTATCATGGCCCTCGACCTAGTCAAAGCAAGTAGTGATAGGCGCACACTTGAAGATGCTCCCGCTCGCCGCAGTCGATTGATTACACTGGTGAGACTCTTGGCAACAGTGGCAGACCAGTCAGGGATAGGCATCCGGGGAGCGAAGTTGATCCGACACCTCTACTCAATGGAGAGTGATATCATAGCTGGTCGTCGGCCGTCGTTGGCCGGCATCACTAGACAAGAAATAGTCCGCCTGGTTCAATCCTGCCGCCGCTCAGGTGCTGAGGATGATTCAGGCGAGGCCATATCCCCAGTCGAGCAACCTGCTGGGGAATTCGCAGCTTACGCTACCGGGAACTCGAATAGTGAGAATGGCGTGGGCCTTGACACCGAAAATCTGGACGAATTCATGTTTTTGCCATCGTCGTGGGCTGGGAACGACGAACTAGATACGATGCAGCTATCTTTCAACATTGAAGGGACGGAGATGACGGAGAGAGATCACTTTCTAGATTTCTTTGCCGATCTTCATCCTTGAAACTTATAGAGGAATAATAGGAGCTAAATAGTACACAGCTTGACCTACCCCATCATTCACAGATCACCAGCTACATAGCATCCTACTAGTTGAAAGAATATTGCATCCACCGTTAGTGCTTCTTTGATTCGAAGACGACCTCATCTTGAACTTGAACCTCAGACTCGACCTTTTCAACCGGAAGGATGGCATCGGTAAAGTGATATGTTCCGAAATGGCGAGCAGGGACACCTTGCTCGTAGAGATAATCGAGTTGCTCCAGTGACAGGCCTTTGGACTCGGGCACCATGATATAGGACCACACGGAGGTTAACACTGAGGCAGCCCCCCAAATATATCCCTATATTCAACGTGTCAGTATTCCAACTTTGTAAATACAAATCCAGGTATTGACTCACGATCCGCGCCCCAAGGTTTCCGTAGCCCTTGTCTTGAAGATACGGCGAGACAGAGGTGATCATGAGGGAGACACCAAAGCTGATGAACACGGCAATCGACAGAACCCGTTCCCTGTTGCGGGTTGGAGCAGCCTCGGTGCAGATAATCCAGATAAGAGGGGACATGACGCCAGAAGACAGCTGCCAAAGGAACAGGAAGGCTACCGAAGCAGCCCCAGACGTGTGGGTCGACGGCGATACCGCGGTGTTGATGCTGGCAATGACAAGCATAAAGACGGCATTTGCGGCTGTGCTGTAAATGATAACGGGTCGGCGGCCTTGATTGTCTGGCAAGAAGTGTCCGGTGAGGATTCCGCCGTAGTAGACGAAGTTGAGGCCCATGATAAACGGGAAGACGTCGGATGTGCCGCTGTCCTGCAGAAACGAGACCATGTAGTTGACAATGTACCCGGAGCCCTGGGCCTGCAGCCAGCACTGGATGCCCACCGCAATGAGAAGTCGCCGGAAATCTGGTCCGTGGAATAGATCTCTCCAAGAGGAGACCTCGGGATTCGCTTGCTCCTTCTCGAACGCGGTCTCGAGTTCCCTTGTATATTTCTCGGCGTCGAAGTCGTTCGTCTTGGTTCCGAATAATCGCGAGGCGGAGCGTATCGCATCATCGCGTCGGCTATAAATCGTCAGTCAGGACTCTTTTAAGCGTCTTTTCGTAATCATCATCAGTCTGGTATCCTTACCCGTTCCAAACAAGCCATCGCGGACTCTCGGGCAGAAGTGGCGAGAGTGTAACCATGCACACTGGTGCCAAGAACTGCAACCCAATCGGAATCATGTAGGACGCAGCGTCATCTCTCTTTGAGCTAGCGTAGACGATGCCCGCAGCGAGGCAGTACCCAATGATCTGGACGTTTTGATACATGTTGATCGCGAATCCCCGAGCCTCGGTCGAAGACGTCTCAGAGAGGTAGATCGGAACAATGCTGGCACACAAGCCCATGGCCACCGAGGCCACAGTCTTGCCGACGACGAACTGGGTAAAACGAGGTGAACCGATGGCGCTAGTTATCTCCAACACGATGCCGACAATGGAGATCATGCCGGTAACCACGAGCGATTTCCTGCGGCCGAGAGCTTTGTTCAGCTCCATGGCTACAATGCTACCGACCACTACACAGATGAACAAGTGTCAGTGCACTATTGCTAGGGAATATATGACGAGATACGATGGGAAAGAGGGTTAGTGAGAGTGATTGTGGAAGATACGTACTGATACCGCCAGACTGAACAGAGCTACCGGCAGCTTTTTGAGGTGTGCTGATGTTGCAAGTTTCTACCCCGTCCACCAGACTACAGGATCCAAAGGCACCAAGGAACGCCTCTGCACCTTGAATGGTCCCCCACCATCCATTGTCGAAGCCCTATGCATCATTCATTTCCATATTAGATATCTCTGATAGATAAAGCCGAGTATATTGGTTCTGAAAGGTCTCGCTCCCCATGTATGAGAAGGCAGCTTACAAAAAGAAAAGCTCCCATTGAGACAAGGAACATGCATCCCAGTCCGGTAGCCGTAGTGGTCTTCAGATATTCAAACATGATGTCGATATGTAGCTCTTGATATTGTTAGTTGTAGGGTTTTGTGGTGGTGAGCAGAAAGAAAAAGGACCGTTGCGAGGTTTTGGCTGTTTTATACTCGTCCCAAGGTGCCTCATGCCACTTACCTCTCCGGCCGCGCCCGTCTTGATAACCTCAATAGGGATCTTAGCTTCCTTTCCCAATCGAAAGGTACAAGAGATAACAGAATGATCCTCGTAGGCCGAGTTGTTCTGATCGCCCCGTAATCTTACCCCAGAGTCTCCCCAGGTCCATGCAGGATAAGGAGAGAGTGGACACGTGCTATCTGGGCAACAGTCCAGACAAAGGACGAGTCATGAGGTTGCCGCAAGATTACAGGTCCGTTGAGTGCACGAAAGACGGGGCAAACAAGCTGTTGACTGTGCGGTTTATTAACCAGAACATACCAAACACAGCTAGGATCCCACCTTTCGTTAGCCCATGATACAATATTTGACCTGCAGCAGCCAATATGAAAGGCTGATTAGAATTGAGTTTGCTAATGGCCCACATGAGCCACCCATGTTCTGGACTGCCGGCACCGCCCGCCTTATCTCAAGTGCCAAACGGAAGGCGACGCGTCCGACGGCTCCGACGGGTGCGACGGACGCGGTTGATAGCGGCAACGATCAGGAGCAACGAACGTTGGAGCACACACAACAAATGACAGGCTATACGAGCCTGGCTTTAAGGCACGGGTTTATCTTTCTAGTTCATGAGCATTACAGAGAGATTCAGATATAGGTTACATTAAGTCAGAACAGGATTGAATTTTCCTTCAACAAACAGCTTACGAAAAGCAGTGAACATCAAAAACTAAATTGTTGTCTTCTTTCAACTTATAATCTTTCAAACGGAAAAATTTCCCCTGAACTGAGGGTTGCGAGTACAAGGACAACATGGCCTTCCCCATCGTCGAGCGTCATGATCTCAAGGCTGTCCTTCCATCTAATTTTCTCCACGGCTATGCGTAAGTTATATATACTGAGAGTATTTATCATATACTAAGGATTGGAACTAGGTCCGCAGCCTATCAAATTGAGGGGGCTACTGCCAAAGATGGAAGAGGTCCTTGCAGCTGGGACGATTTTCTGAAAGACCAGCCCGAGAAAGGAGACGACGCTTGTCGCTCCTATGACCTTTGGCAAGAAGACGTGGAACTCTTGAAGCAGTATGGAGCCAAGTCCTATCGCTTCTCGATCTCCTGGTCTCGTATCAAGCCCCTTGGTATGTCAGCTGATATACCATTCAGATTATCATTCCACTCACTAATCAACGACCGCAGGGGGGAAGGATGACCCAATCAACGAAAAGGGGATGGAGTACTATAACAACCTTGTAAATACACATGAGATTAGGTTCTTCTCCCATTTCAAGTTGCAATATGCGACTGACTCTTTCTTAGATTGATGCCTTGATCGAGGCTGGGGTTGAACCGACCGTAACTCTGCACCACTACGATACACCTCTCGCTCTCGATGAAGCATATCGGGGATTCGCTTCCAGTGATCCCGCCCCTCTTGTCGCAGACTTTCTCTCTTACGCCAGGCTTTGCTTCGAGAGATTTGGTGACCGGGTCAAACGATGGCTCACAATCAACGAGGTGAGTAACATTAATATGATGTTTATAGCAAAGAGATCTAATACCGGTCTGAGCATTAGCCCTGGATCTTTTGCTCACTGGCACCCGATGGGCTTGTGAAGAATTATACGAGAAAGGACTTCTTTAGGTAAGTAGCTATTGCCCATCGCTCATCAACAGAATTGAAGGATCCGTATGGTGCCAGCGCTAATATCGCACCAAGGGTTGGCCACAACTGTCTTTTGGTCCATGGACATACTGCGAAGCTATATCAAACCACTTTCAAAGCTGAGCAAAATGGGCAAATTGGTATCGCCCTAGTAAGTTTCATTTCACATATCCGCCGTTTACAGTTCCTGCGACTATTTTTGTTGACTTGGATTAGAACTATGATTGGGTTGAGCCACTAGATGAATCAGAGCTGGCAATAACTGCTGCCAAAGTTGCGGAAGAAAGATCCTTGGGCTGGTGGGCTTTGCCAATTTGTAGGTGTCTCGTCGTTGGGCTCTATGCCTGTGTCTTAAAGGCTTGTACATGACACTAACTCCGGCTGAATAGTTAAAGGAATCCAGACCAACTCTTGGGACCAGTACGGCGAAGCATTCCCCAAGCTCACGTCAAAAGAGCTCGAACTTGTCAAAGGATCCGCTGATTTGTAAATAATTGATCCATTATCATTCCGATAGTCATCAGTGCACAGTTCTTGGCTAACAAGAATTCAGTTTCTCCATCAACCACTACGGAACGATGTACGCGACTGGGAAACTATTTGAGCCTTATACCAAGACGAACTTCCGCGATCTTGACGATGTAGAAAAGACACATTATAAGAATGGAGTTGCTATTGGTCGGCGCGGTGAGAACGGACACCCACATACAGGTTAGTCAAGATCGAGAACATGATCCTTACCTCGCCAGTGTTTTGTGAACACTCTATGCTAACTCGATTCTCAAGTCCCTTGGGGCTTTGCCAAGATGCTTACTCATGTCTGGAAAATATACGCCCAGCCACTTGACATCCCGATCTACGTTTACGAAAATGGCTATCCTGTCGAAGATGAGTCCAAGTTTCCCATTCAGGATATCGTCAACGACAAGTACAGACAGGAGTTCTTTGACCTTTACATCGGTGCATTGTGCGATGTGGTCAAGAATGAAGGCGCGAAAATTGCCGGCTATCATTGCTGGAGCCTGCTGGAGTAAGTACTTGGGTTTCTCACAAGAAGAAAAGAGTACTCTGATACTAATCGAACTTTACACAATATAGCAACTTGGAGTGGAATTTCGGTTATGGGCCTCAGTTCGGTCTAACTTATGTCGACCGCAAGGATGGGTTCAAGCGAATCCCTAAGGATTCTTCAAAGACAGTAGCCGCCATCTGGGACCACGTGGTCGAAAAGTAGACCTAGTTCAGTGTATTTGTATATTCGCACGGTAATGAACATAGGTTTCCTCGGCCTGAGTAGTAGGTTCTAGGTAACAGAATTTTAGAAAAAAAATCTCTTCTAGAAAGTCTGAACTTGTAACTTTAACCATGCTACAAAGTACTATTAAAACTTCTTATCTGTGAACTATCCAAATCCAGCGTTCTAAGCTCAAGTGGAAATTCCTTAACTTAACCAAGGGGAATCTTTCAAGATATACCTAGGCACTCTGTGATAAAAGTAGGGATGTGCCTCAGCCACACAAAGCTCCAGCCACACGTTGAGCGATATCAGTAAATGTTGCTAAGCCGAAGTTGAGCCGACACAAGTTATGCTTATGTAAAAGCCTCTACTTATAATCAAAGGGCGTGGCTAAATTGAGCACTAAGTCTTACTACCCTAGAGCCATCTACTACTGTCAACGCGGTGAATAGATTTAGGGAAGAATAACTCAAGAGCTACTCAATCTCAATACTCGCTATCTATATGTATATTTAGCATTGCTATTTCATTCTCATTTTAATTGCCAAATTAATTTTATATATACTCTATGGGCTGTCCGTTCAACTTAAGCTTTGTCGTTTTGACTCTTCATTCACTCTATCCTTAATGCACCTGCATAAAAGCTTCCAGTAACGTTCAGTTGGGCACATATGAGCAGCCATTTTCCGTGCCACTAGATTACCAGAATGAAACAACAACTCAAAGTTACACCAGAGTTTTTCTTTTGCCTGCAAAGGAGTCGGGATAAAACCCTGTTGGGCAATCTGAGCGCTCCTGGAAACTGTCGGAATTTAGCAGCGTCATTTGCTCCGTGTGTATGTAATTTGGGGAGCTTTGATTGGCCTCTACGGTTACGTAAGATGATTCTAAGATTGAGTGGAAGAATGATGAATCACAACAACACGGCTTAATGCTTACTTCGGATCCGGAAAGCATCCTGCTTCGGCCTGGCCCCTTGGCTTGGATAGCTGTGGTGACGTCCAACGGGCATTTTATTCCCACATGCTCCCATCATGATTTGGGGTTTTAGCGACCTGATTTGACCCAGTTCCAGAGCGCGATGCCCGTCGTGATAGCACCAGCGCCAAGCAAGGCTCCAGCTGGCGCCAAGGAGCAGGGGCAGAACGCGTCTCTCGCACTGGCACCTCTCTCATATGCCTGCCAGTCCTGTGTGCGAAGGAAGGTCAAGTGCGACAGGGCCTCGCCTATCTGCTCGAGCTGCACCAAGGCGAAGCTGGACTGTGTCTACCGCGCGCCTCCACCGCCGAGACCGCGCAAAAGGAAGCCTATTCCTTCAGAAAATGTGGTTACTGTGGAGGACGCGCATGATGGCCCTCGTCCGAGTCCCCGAGAGAGAATCCGCCACAATGATGGTGCCGAAGTCACGGATATCAGCGAGTCGCCACACAGTAGCACCGTTCCAATAGCGGCAACAGGACCATACCAGCCTCCATCGCCCCGGAATATTGGCCATCCCGCCGATACAATTAGTACCGGTTCTTCTGTTGAAAACTCACGAACTGAAACTTCACGCGAGGGAAAGCTGCTTTCAGGAAATGGCAAATCTCGATATGTCAAGAGTCGCCTTTGGCTCGATGCCGGCGACATGGAGATGCGTGAGCTCGCCAGGCACGGCGACCACAATGCAGAGGCTCTCGCCAGCCAGAGTTACTCCACAAGTGTCACGACTGTCTTGCAGGACCCGTTATCTGACATGCTCCTGGGCGTCTCACAAGGTCTTGGCCCCTATCACCCTAGCCACTTGGACGCCATGAAGTTATGGGCGGCACATGTTAGCAATGTTGATCCTCTGTGCAAGCTTTTGCACATCCCGTCGACAGCCAAGATGGTTGAATCAATTTCTCAGCAGCCTTCCATTGCCTCCAAGGCCCAGGAGTGCCTGATCTTTTCGATTTACCACTCTGCTGTGTTCTCCATGGCAGAAGAGGAGTGCCTGGTCCAGTTCAACAGATCGAGATCTGACATGCTGGCCATGTACCAAGCAGCGGTACGACAAGCACTTGTCAACGCGTCGTGGCTCCAGACGACTGAAATGCTTATTCTGCAAGCTTATGTCCTCTTTCTCATCATCATGCGTACGGAAATCGATCCCCATACGTATTGGATTCTTACTGGGGTAGCAGTCCGCATTGCACAACGCATGGGGATCCATCGTGATAGCGAGGGTGATGGGCTGTGTCCCTTCGATGTAGAAATGCGACGCAGGCTCTTCTGGCAGCTTCTCCCCCTCGATGCTCAAGTGGGTCAGATTTCAGGGAGCGGTATATCGATACTACCTGGTAGCTGGGATACCAAGCCGCCGCTTAATATCAACGACGATCAGATTTACCCGGGGATGGAGGAGACACCTCAGGTCCAAAAGGGTGCTTCTGAGATGATACTTTACCTTGTTAAGGCAGAGCTCTCGGACCTCTTTGCGCGGACAGGGGTCACAGTAAGGAACTATGGCCCTTCACTTGAGATTAAGAGTGGGAAGAAGATTGAAGACCTCATGGACGAGGTCGAAACGACCATCGAGATGAAATACCTCCGATACTGTGATATTACCAATCCACTCCAGTTCTTTACTCTTGGGATAGCGAGATCTGCTGCCAGCATCGTGCGACTTCGCAACCGAATGTCTCCGCGCGCCAATGAGGACATCGACAACACAAAACTAAGGGAGCTTTGCGTTTTAGCTCATAAGATCCTTGACACCGATAGCGCTATATATAGGAACCCATCGACGAGAAAATTTCACTGGCAAATAAAAGGGTTCTTTTTGTGGGATGCATTGAAGTGTATTCTGACAAGCCTGGCTAGACCTGACTTCTATCCTCCTGCGGAGCTTGACGCTACATGGGAGAAGATGGCAAACTTTTACAAGGATCACAGGGAGGTCGCCGAAGCCAAGGGGGCTATCCAGAAATTAATAGTCAAGGCTACACTTGACGCATGGAGGGTGAACCCTCCTACTCTTTCATCTCCAGAGCCAGACTTCATTGTGATGCTTGGTTCTCAGGCAGCTGGTCGTCAAGCTACTCAGTTACCGGGATTGAGCAACGACCAAGGACCTTCCGGCGATACAGTTACTGAGTTTACATCGATGGACGCTATCGATAGCCACTTTGATATAGGCGAGATTGGCTTTGGCGATGACTTGAATCTAAGTGTGGCAGACTGGATGTTTTGGTACCAGTCCGCTTAGCCTCGAACCCTCCGGATTTGGCAATAACCCGCCTAACCCTCAAAAAGATATCTCACTAATAATATCTATGACCTTCTTCACATATCTCGCGCCAACCTCGACGCCGTCTGCGTCCTGGAACTCCTGAGGATCACCAAAATCGGTATTGCCTGCATCCAGACAGGTTAGACATGTCTCCACCACCTTGCTATATTTGTCGCCCATTATAACTCGTAACTTCCCCCAACTCAAAGAGATCAATTGCTGTTGAACAAGACTAGGAGTACATTTCTCCGATGTGTTGTGTTCAAGTTCGATGATGCTTGAGGTTTGCTGTGTCCCATCAGGTCCATAGGTAATTAATGGCTCCCAGAGGCCTATCTCAAGAAGGCACACCCCAAGACTGTATATATCATGCTGCATTATAAAATCAACCGAATCGCTCCCCTGACGTGCTGAATGCTGGTATAGGATCTCTTTCCTGTCTGCTTTGGACGTGTTCGTTTTCGCTTCTGCATGACGGATAACCTGGAAACCGACTAGGCACACAGTAGCATTTTGTTGACCTTCCTTCTCAAGACTCAAAATGGTCTCGGGAGAGAGATTTTTGTGGACGAAGTCGTAGAGATGAACGAAATAGACTGCGGTAGCGAGTTGACGTGCCATCTCAAGCCGCATCGTGAGAGACTCGGGCGGTTGGCCGGAGAGGAGAAGTTCACGTAGGCTACGCACTTTGGTGTACCCGTCTGGAACTCGAAATACGAATGCCATGCTGGATTGTTTCGGCTGTCGAACAATCCCCTTGCACTTGAGGGTTCCAGAACTCAGCGGATTCGAGTCTCGTAGACGGGATGCCAGATCTCGCGCGTCCTTTGCCTTGACTATGTCGGTGGAGACTGTATCAATTATGTGATACTTGCTCTCCGTCGGGTCAACAGCAAGCTGAGCAGAGCAGTATGGGATCGTCCGTTTTTCTAGGCTCTCGAGAGTCTTTTCCGCGATGAATACGGGTCGGTTCCCTTCTTCGAAAGCACGGCGAAACTTCATAGCCTCGAGCGTAGGTTCTGTGGCATGTCGGGAGTTACCAAGCGATATGTTCTTATGCATGCCGTCAATTGTAGTCAACGGAGCAGCCTTGACCAACTGGAACCAAGTAGGCTCAAACCTCTTTTGCCATGACTCAAGTTCAACCACCGATTGTTCAAGATCGTCTCTGAGACTTAGGAAGTACAGCTTCTTTGCGGTTTTGGAGCTTGCATATTTATCAGGCTTTGAAATGACAACCACAGCGGCGTCTAGCTTGGATCGAAGAACAAAAATAACCCGTTCTTGGATACCTTTCTGATCGTCGTCCATCTCACCTTCAAGGTGTTTCGTGACTTCCAGCTGGCTCGAGATACGGAGCCAGCATATCTCCATCCGAAGAGATAGCTCATTGAGTTTGACGTCGCTTTGGCTATAATCCTTGTACGCTTGGACTAAATATTTTCCCAGCCTGGTTTGTGAGTGTTTCTGCACCAACTGTACCAATTGAGATGGGGATATGCAAACCTACTTGACGCAGACATCAACTGTTCCAGCTAGACCGACAATCCCTAGAGCTAGCTCTGCCATTACTTTCTGAGCGATTAGGCCAAACTTGCCCCGAAGGTTCTCGAAACTATTGTCTCTTCTATTAATTCACTTAAGAAAGTGCTATGATGTATTGTAATTAGGTGTTCGATGAGATTTGATAGTCACAGACTGATATGTGTGGGAACCTGACATAAATACCGCGGCTGTGGGATGCTGAACCCTGGCAGCTGCAAGCATAGCCCACGCCATGGAAATAAATGGATAAAAACAGCTAAAAGGCAGATTCAGCCCATTTGAGCACTGCGACACTGCGCCTTGATTGCCCCGCCTCGATTCATAAAGGCTGTATTCATTCAAGGGTCGATTCCGCCCTCTGTCTGCCAAGCGAAGCTAATACTAGACTATCTAGAAACAGTGTCATTAACTTGGTTTATTCTGTAATTTATTACACGTCCACCTCGATGGTGGGTTCGCTGGAGCAATATCATGAAATCTCTTGGCTATAAATAACTAATTATGTGACTGGCCTTGCTCGAACGCGGCCAGCACGAATTTTTTTAATGGTCATATCGTCTAGTAGATAGTTGATTAATACTCGTCTAATTCCTCTCCCGTCTCCTTCACCTTCTTCTGTATCTCCTCATTCAAATATCGTATTGAGTTTGCCAAGGGAACCATCTCCTTTTCAGTTTTAGAAACGGCCAAAATACCCGCTGAAATCCTTTTGACCGCCTCGATTTCTTCCGAAAACGGCGCCACGTCCGGTGCGCGTAAAATATGACTGATGACATAGGCCAAAGGCACATACGCCCTGTACATACCAAATGTCCAAGAGAGCATGACAGAGTGAGTGCACATATCCAATAGCCAAGAGCATATCTTCGCAAGGTGGCAGGCCGCGATGAGAGCCACCGGGGAGTCTCGAACATCCCCATCCGTCGAGATGGGTGCGGGCGAGGTGGAATCCAGAGCCGTCATTTTCCGTAGCATGAAGATGACGCTGGTATAAGCTGTCAGTGCTGCTTCAGCAATAGTGAAGGCCTCAAAGGCAGTTTTAGCCGAATTCATTTGCTCATAGGGCTTGATATTGAAAAACAGAAAATCAGCCTTCTATTCTTCAATCATATGAGGGTCGGTTGTTGGGAATATCCTTACCAACTTCCACTCATCGAATATCTGGACGACTTCTATGCACAGAGCTTCCGTTTTTGGACCAAGAACCTCTGGCTCATCTTTGTATTCTTCTAGAATGGCAAAATATTGCAGCGTGATGAGAGCAACCCGAGAGCTGACAATGAAAAGCATCTGATCAAGAGTCTTGGTATCATGTACGAGATCCGAGTTTAACCACGGGAGGTTGACTTTCCAGACGTTCCCCGTGAGTATGGGAGGTTTGTTGTAAAGGAGTCGAAAGAAGGCATCGATCTGAATGAGGCCCCAAAATCCCTTTCTGTTTTCTTCTGTTATGGTTGGATGATGACTTCCAATGGGCCCATCGCCGTCATCAAGGTTGTGCAGGTCCAGAGCTTGTGCATATTCGCATGCTTGTTTGTGCATTCTCCAGGCTAACTCGTAGTCGAAAGAATCTCCTGCCATTCGAGACTGCACTGTTTAGCTTGACACGGCTAGGGTGCTGAATAACAAGAGGCAACCTACCATGGCTATGGCTGCTAACAGATCTGTGTAGGTGCCAGTAGCCTCCCGCTGCCATAAAGGAAGGGCACGAAGGCATCCTATATAAGCCAGTCTTGCGATGCTCGCCAGGTCGGTGGTTCTATCAAGCGTGGAGGTGATGGCGCCTCCTTGCCAAAGAGTAGCGTAGTATATCACTAGAATTCCGGCATCAAGATGGATCTGAGGGTGTTCGAGTAAATCGGGAACCATTTCTATTAATCTTCGGTCGATCAGAGAGAGAAAGAGGTCAGAAAACATTTGATCAAAGAAGTCTGTTACCGCATTAGTAAAATCTTGTTAGAAGGAGCATCGTAGACGATGGGAAAAATATGAATGGATGGATAGCTGACTCACTACTGAGCCATCGCTTCGCCACTTCCTTGGGTATTCGGACCTCCTCTGTAATGACGGATTTTGCGAAACTTCTGAGCATGAGTTTCTCTACCTGCTCGATGGCACCATGCAAAACTGATGTGGCGTCAATGGGAGCCGGTGCTGGTAGCGATGGCAGCGAAAAGTCGCTGTGGGGAGTGGCTAGATAGCCTGGCGATGAAATCTCGGAAGGGATGGCACTGATAGGAAGCAGTGGGATTCCACTACTCTGAGATGGCTCTGAATTCGAGTCCAAAGTACGTTGAGCAACAGAAAAGGGGATGATTGATGGCAGAGTGTCACAATGCTGCTCAACCTTTTGAAGACGTTCCAGAATGTTGGTTAAGGCTTGATTGCTGACATTACTTCCACTGAACGAATTCGATTAGCTGATCTATGTTGATCTATGAGATATGAAACAATGAAAGCCGGGAAACATACTCTTTTGCTGCTGGTTTCGTCACCTTTCTCTTTTGCCGAGCAGGATAGACGCACTCAGACTCTGATGCGAGGCATTTGTTGCAGCGTGGCATGTGGCGGTTACATCGTACCTGCATTGGAGAAATCAACATACCGTACAATGAGAGAATCCAAAGAAGAACTGTCTCACCTTCTTCTCCTTACATCTCTTGCACTTAGAGCTTTGTCAGCATTGATGGGCGAAGGGCCAGGTAGTAAAGTGTCTGGTAGGTTGAGACAACTTACTGACAATGCATTTAGCTGTGCCGAAGACCCGGACATCTTGGCTTTGACAGAAGACCCTGCTCCGGGTTGGACAGGATCAGACCCGTTTGGTAGTCGATCCGCTGTGGAGAGGTTCTGTCGGGGGGACAAATAGCCTTCCAGAACCACCGGGACCTAGTCTCTATCAATGTCCTTGCGGACTTTTTCTGGACGTCCAAGGTAATTGAAAGCCAGGATGGGAGCATGTATAGTGGGATAACGGCTCGGATGGTTTTGAGTCCGGCACCGGTGGCCGAGGAACCCGGTCAGAGATTTTTAACTCGGATTTTGCCAAGAGCCGAAGCACCGGGGCTAGAACTCTTTCGTCTTGGTGCTTCTGCTGCTTGGATGTCACCATATCACGGAAGCACTCAGTTCACATTGATGAGAAACGCTACGGATCGGTTGATTGGCTGGCCAGTAACGTTTGAACAATGGCAAGAGAGTGAGTCAGACCTTCGGTAATGATTCACTTCGACATGGGAGTAACAGCCACAGAGACAAGAGCAATTTGATTGCATGCTTGCCATGCTAAATTCAAGAGTCGATCCCCTTTTACCGTATCTCGTTATCATCTTTGCTCTCTGAAATAACAAACTTCGGACTTAGAAGATCGAGACCAAGAACGTCGCCTATTCCAGAAACTTAAAACTCTACAGCGAGACACTGAAGCAAGTTGTTTTCAACCTCTCGAGTTTGGCCCATATTTTAGGATTGATGCTTTATTAGAGCCCGGCTTGGCAAAGTCCGAACCACCTCGCCACTCCCGGCCCCGATGAAAGTTGACCATGCCACTGTGTAAGGGCCGTTACATCATTCCAGGGGTCCGGGCAACAGATCTGATTCAGATCTACCAATCTCCGGCGTCATTGGCTCACGGGGAAAACATTGGCAGAGTCCGGTCAATGTCCGGATGGGGGCCGGCCACGTTATGAAACCTAAGACAGACGGCTACATATAGAGAAGCCCCTGACCTAAGATACCTGAATTCGATATGTTCCATGTCAATACTTTATTTAATACTATTCAACTCTGAACTGTTTTCATTTTCATTGCTGCACACTCTTGTTCATCATCGAGTCGTGATCGACTAAAGGCGCTAGCAACTTGCTGCACCTGAAACTTGCCATGCCAGAGCCGGGCTTTACAAGCGATATATCTAATCCAGAAATGGCGGCGAGTATCGATGTACAAACATCTGTTGGCAAAGCGGACTCGGCAACCCTCCACGAAGATACAGCAAATCATTCTTCTTCCGATTCAGAGGACCAGAACGGAGGAATGGAGGCCCAGCTTCAAACTCTTGCTCGCCGGCTCACCAATCACTCCGAGGCAAGCCCACCACTCTTTCCCGTTGCTGCTGGTACACAGCTTGATCCAAGCAGCGACGATTTCAATGCAAGAAAATGGGCGAAGGCTTTCTACCAATCCCGCGTGGACGCTTCCGACGGAAACAAGCCTCGCACTACGAGCCTCGCTTTCAAGGATCTCAATGTTTACGGTTTCGGTTCAGCTGTCGACTTCCAAAGAACTGTCGCCCACTTTTTCCTCGAAGGTGTAGATTTGGTCAGGCGTGTTATTGGACGGGACAACAAAAAGAGGGTCGATATTCTTCGCGATTTTGAAGGCCTGATACACCAGGGAGAGATGCTCTGCGTTCTCGGACCTCCGGGCTCTGGTTGTTCGACCTTGCTGCGAACCATCGCGGGAGACACCCATGGTTTTTATGTCAGTGACGGATCCACTCTGAACTATCGAGGTATTCGGGCAAAGGAGATGAAGACGATCTACCGCGGCGAGGCAATCTACACAGCGGAAGTTGATCACCACTTTCCTCAGTTCACAGTTGGGGACACGCTTTACTTTGCCGCGCGCTCTCGATGCCCAAAGAATATCCCTAATGGGATATCCAAGCAAGAGTACGCCGAGCATCTGCGAGATGTTATCATGGCGATGTTTGGTATCTCTCACACGATCAATACGAGGGTCGGCAACGACTTTGTACGCGGTGTGAGCGGTGGTGAGAGGAAGCGTGTGACAATTGCAGAGGCGTCACTTGGATACTCTCCCCTGCAATGCTGGGATAACAGCACCAGAGGTCTTGACAGCGCCAACGCTATCGAGTTTTGTCGGACGTTGAGGACCCAAGCTGACATCATCGGCTGCACCTCCTGCGTGGCCATTTATCAAGCTCCCCAAGCAGCGTATGATGTATGTTTACCGTGTCCATTCCATGTTGATGCCATTTTAACTGATGATTATTAGCTGTTCGACAAGGTTGTTGTGTTGTATGAAGGCCACCAAATCTTCTTTGGTAAAGCTGGAGATGCTCAGGTCTACTTCGAGAACTTGGGATTCATTTGCCCCGAGCAACAAACCACGGCCGATTTCCTGACATCTATGACGAGCGCGAACGAACGAGTCATTCGACCTGGCTGGGAGAACAAAGCACCTCGAACAGCGGAAGAGTTTTCAAAAGCCTGGAAGAATAGCCAAGAGCGGGACCAGCTGATGGGAGAAATCGACCGCTACCTTGAGGAGCACCCATTCGACGGCGAGCATCACCAGGAGTTCTTTGAGTCTCGCCGAATCGACCAATCGAGTATGCAACGCGGTCGATCTCCGTTCAACCTGTCCTTCTTTCAGCAAATGATACTCACCTTCTGGAGAAGCTGGACCTTGCTAAAGAGTGATCCATCCCTCACGATAACATCCCTGGTCTGCAACAGCTTTGAAGCCATCATCATCAGCAGCATCTTCTACAATCTCCCCCAAGACACGTCAAGCTTTTTCCGACGGACGCTCCTCATGTTTATGATCATTCTCTTGAACGCTTTTGGTGGTATTCTTGAAATCATGACGCTCTATGAAAAACGAAAGATTGTTGAGAAACACGCTCGATACGCCTTTTACCATCCAAGTGCCGAAGCGCTTTCTGCCATGATTACGGATATGCCGTATAAAATTGTCAACGCCATCATCATGAACTTGATTCTCTATTTTATGTGTAATCTGCGACGAGAGCCTGGTGCCTTCTTCATCTTCATGCTCTTCTCCTTTACATTGACGATGACCATGTCGATGCTGTTCCGCTTTATTGGTTCGGTCACGAAAAGCATGGAACAGGCCCTCGCACCAGCCAGTGTCATTCTCCTTGCTCTTGTCTTGTACACCGGCTTCACTATCCCAATTGGCTATATGCAGGTCTGGCTCGGCTGGATTCGCTGGATCAACCCGGTATTCTACGGTTTGGAGAGCGTGTTCCTGAACGAATTTGTCGGAAGACAGTTTACATGCACGAACCTGATACCCTCTGGACCTGGATATGAAAACGTGCCCCTGGCTGAACGGGCATGCAATGTCGCCGGTTCCGTCCCTGGACAGGCCTCTGTCGACGGCGCAACCTACCTACAAGCTGCCTTTGGATTTGTCAATGCCAACAAATGGCGTAATCTCGGCATCCTCATCGGTCTTATGATTTTCTTCATGGCCCTTCACCTCGTCGCTACTGAATATGTCGCATCTGAACGTTCCAAGGGTGAAGTTCTAGTCTTCACACGCGAGGCTATGAAGAAGCGACAGAAATTCAACGCAGACCTGGAATCACCCGGAGCGGATTCATCGGCCATGGCAGGACACCAGGTAGAGGACAGTGATAGGAGCGATTCTGCGGCTGAGGTTGAAAAGCAGACCTCCATTTTCCACTGGAGAAATGTTTGTTACGACATTAAAATTAAGAATGAGCCACGCCGGATTCTTGACCATGTCGACGGTTGGGTAAAGCCTGGTACACTGACAGCACTCATGGTTAGTATTCCCCCATCCCATATGAAAGTAGATATCTGCTAACAGATGAATATTAGGGTGTCTCTGGAGCCGGAAAAACCACGCTTCTTGATGTTCTTGCCAGCCGGGTGACCATGGGAGTTGTTACTGGTGAGATGCTGGTAGACGGATCCCAACGTGACTCGTCGTTCCAGCGCAAAACAGGCTACGTCCAGCAACAAGATCTTCATCCAGAGGCATCCACCGTCCGAGAAGCTCTCAAATTCAGTGCTCTTCTAAGACAGCCAGCTCGTTATTCGAAGGAAGAAAGAGTCGCTTATGTCGATACTGTTATTGAGCTGTTGAACATGGAAGAATATGCTGATGCTATTATCGGAGTTCCAGGTGTTGGTCTCAATGTTGAGCAGCGCAAGAGACTAACCATTGGTGTTGAGCTCGCGGCTCGCCCCCAGCTTCTTCTATTTTTAGACGAACCTACTTCTGGTCTTGACAGTCAAACTTCCTGGTCTATCTGCAACCTGATGGAGAAGCTGACCAAGAGCGGGCAAGCCATTCTGTGTACTATTCATCAACCTTCGGCTATGCTCTTCCAGCGATTTGACCGACTTCTCTTGCTTGCCAAGGGTGGCAAGACGGTCTACTTTGGAGAAATTGGCAAAAACTCACACATCTTGATGGACTATTTCACACGGAACGGCGGTACCCCGTTGCCCGCTGGACAGAACCCGGCAGAACACATGTTGGAAGTTATTGGTGCAGCCCCTGGCGCTCACACGAGCATTGACTGGCCGTCTGTCTGGAGGCAATCTCCCGAGTACCAGGACGTCCAAAATGAACTTGGAAGACTATGTGCGAACGAAAAGATGGCTAATTCAACTACGGCAACCGTGGATCCTGCCCAATTCGACGAATTCGCCACACCTTTTTCTGCTCAACTCGTGCAGGTTACGAAGCGTCTTTTCCAAGCTGTTTGGCGAAACCCCAGCTATGTCATATCCAAGTTCATTCTCTCGGCCGGAGCTGTAAGTAGACACTCTCGGGCACAAGTTCTAACACGTTGCTAACCTTTTCTGACAGGCTTTATTCATTGGTTTCTCTGTCATGAATATGGACAATACCATGCGGGGCCTACAGAACCAAATGTTTGGCGTCTTCCTCTTCCTCACTATCTTCCCGCAGCTAGTGGAACAATTCTGTCCTTTGTTCTGCACCCAGAGAACTCTCTACGAAGCTCGCGAGCGCCCTTCCAAGATCTACTCGTGGCAATCTTTCATTGTGGCCAACGCTATCGTAGAAGTTGCTTGGAACTCGGTATGTCCACACTCGCCCTTTCCATTCCATGCGTAGGTATAACTACTAACAATGATGTAGCTCATGTCTGTCTTTTGTTTCGTCTGCTGGTACTTCCCGATTGGTCTCTACCGCAACGCCGAATGGACAGACCAAGTACACTCGCGAGGCATCACTATCTTTCTCCACGTCTGGCTGTTCTTCACTTTCACAAGTACCTTCGCTATGATGCTCATCGCCGGTTTGCCAAGCCCAGATATTGCCGGTGGTGTTCTCACACTCATCTTCATCATGATGTTCGCTTTCAATGGTATTCTGGCAGGCCCCGATGCACTCCCTGGATTCTGGATCTTCATGTATCGGGTCAATCCTTTCACATATGTTGTCGAGGGGTTTTTGGGCACAACTCTTGCGAATGCTCCGATTACGTGCGCTTCGAATGAGATTGTCACATTCATGCCGCCCAACGGCACCACTTGCAGCGAATACCTTTCCGACTTCCTTGCCGCAGGGAGTGGAAAGCTTCTTGGAGATTCTGGCGCGAGCACCACAGAGTGTAACTATTGTGCCATGTCCAGCACCAACGACTTCCTGGCTAGTATTACTGTAAAGTTTGCTAACCGCTGGCGCGACTTTGGATTGGTCTTCGTCTATGTTTTCTTCAATATTGGTGCAGCCTTGTTTTTTTACTGGCTTGCCCGGGTCCCCAAACCTAAGAAGATCAAGAAGGAGTAAGCTAGACAGACCTTGGACACACCACGTTTGCTGGTATCAAACAGTCAACTCAACCGCCTTTCGGCTGACGCCTTTCATTTCATCTGAAAGCGGCTACTTATCCATCGTTATCATCCTGGATAAAATGTGGCCGTACATTCAACACTGAATGTTAATTCCCGAACCTATTTGATAGGATTTCCTTTTTATTTTTATCTTTCTCCTTGCACTTTTAATAATCAGAATAGAATAGACTGGATAGACTTTGTATTTATTTGAGTTACATAACTATAGGCCTGGCCTTTGCTCCTGTTGGCTCCACATTGTCTTCACATCGAATGACATGTTCTTCACAGGAGCCCTTGCTAGCCTTCCATATAACTTACCATACTAGATTCTCGTTCCCAGCTGCGCAATCAAGTCCCTTGCAAAAGGCAACATCCTTTTCGTTGGTATCATTTGTGTTATGCTTAGGAGTAGCCGGCCAGATGTTATGACCAACAGCCTCTTCTTGCTCCCGGTGGGAAACGACAATGTCTCGGGTAAGGGACTGAAAAAATAACGGACCCTAGCCGATTGTATCAGTTTCAGAAGTTGCGGCGTTTAAAAACTGTATGACACAGGTTTGACTTACCTTTTCTGCATGAGGGTGAAGCTCGCCGTTAAGGAAGACGCCGGCTTGCAGGTTCTTCTGAGCACCGTTGCAGAGATCTTTGTCCTCCTTCAAGACAACCTTGAAAAAATCACTAATGTAGGTGAAGGCTTCTTCGGTCGCGTCATTGTTCCGGTAGACTTCATATTCCATCTTGGTCTGATGAGATGAGATTGGTATGCATCGCATTATATAGAAAAAGTCGGGTCTGTTGAAGTTAGTAAGCCACCCATTGACTGTAGGTACGCATTAAGTTCTTACGAAATCGTGGTCGAAGCATTGGGATAATGGAAGGTGCTGTAGATCCCCAGGCCCTCGCGATCCGCCTTATCAACGTTGAAGTGCTGGATGTGATTACCGGCCGTCTCGACCCAGTACTTGCTTAGATCTGAAACCGCAGCCACTCCAGGATGACCAGTTGGACAATGGTAACACTGTAGCCCGAATTAGCCCATGATCTTAGCTTCCTCTAAGCCGTGGAGTGACGCATACTTCGTTGTAATTGTCTGCTAGCGTCTTCCAATTGTAATCTCCGGTCATTTCCCATTGATGGTCAAACGTGTAGTTGGACATGTCAAACTTCTGTAATCTCGGCTGCTCATCAACAGTGCCAAATAACTCCTCCCACGATGTCGTAGGAGTCTCATTGGCATCCATGTTAATCCAGACGAAACCCAGCTTGTCCACGTGGACGTGGATTTTGAAAAGGGTGTTGGCAGTTTTGTCAAAGGACGGGATATCTTGATATTTCGGCGCCTTGGCCAGTTTTCCATCGAAACCATAAGACCATCCTGGCGGGACACAGTGTCAACCAACGAACTTGACCAAGGAAGCAACCAATAGGGGCGGGAGGGCATACCATGATACTTGCAAGCCAGAACATTGAGGTGTCCCGACTCCTTCTCGACTAGGGGATAGGCTCGATGACGGCACACATTGTGGTGCGCGTGGATCACCCCCTTGCGATCTTTGACTATGAAGAATGTGAAGCCCGCCTCGGTGATCTGGACAAAGTCACCAGGTTCCTTGAATCGGAGCTGGTGTGAGACGAGAATCCACTTTTTGGAGAAGATTGCGCGGCGCTCTAGCTCGTACATGGCAGGGGAGTGATACCAGGATGCGGGCAGGGCGCGGGTGGTCTTGTGCTCCTCCTCCTTGGGAGCAGAGGTGCTCTTGCCAAGGCCTAGCCAACTCATTTTGCTTTAGAGAAGAAAAACAAGGGTAAGTAAGATAGTAAGGGTTGAATGTTCAGCCGGAACGACGCTAGACCGTGCAGACCGTGCTTGAGGGGTTGGAAAGCTGATTTAGTAGCCAAGTTGTTTTTGCTCGGTTATGCAGCGGTTTGTTCGTTTGCCTTTAAAGCCAACCTAATCCAAGGGGATCCCTCTGTCGTATCTTGTAGGGGTCCAGACTCGTGATGTGGGCACGGAGTTCACGGACCGGACCCGCACACACAACTCGCGGAGGCCGGAGCATACCACCCTCCTCGCCCTGAATGGCCAGCGTCTACTAAATGATCCGGATGAGTGTTTTCTCTCACGATCTTCAAATCAGTTGCTACCTAATACCGAACGAGAAGTCCAAGAAAACGCCTTATAGCATTTCTCATAATGAAGCCTGTTGCAAAAGATGAGCCGATCGTCATTATCGGCGCTGGTCTCTTTGGCCTGTCGACCGCCCTGGAACTGAAGAAGAGAGGCTACCTCCACGTCACTGTCCTTGACCGCTTTCTGCCTCCAGTTCCTGATGGAAGCAGCGTTGATATCTCACGTGTCATCCGCGTGGAATATGCAGATCCTCTTTACGGGCAGATGGCCCGTGAAGCTCTCGAGGGATGGCAAACAAAGTATAGTAAACACTTTCACACGTCTGGATTTGTGATGCTTGGGCCACCTGGAGGCGAGTCTTACGTTTCCAAAGCCAAGGAAGAGACAGAGAAGGTTGGCGGTCGGCTTATTCAATTCAACAACGCCGACAAGCTGCGGGATCACTATCCTAGTATCCAGGCAAAGCTTGAGGGCTTGGAGGCGTACTTGAATCCTGCTGGAGGCTGGGCTGATGCAGAATCGAGTATTCGGCAGCTCAGCAATGAATGCAGCAGTCTTGGGGTATCCTTCATCCTAGGGCCAAGAGGAACTGTACACTCCCTCAAATACGAGCATGGGCGCGTTGTTGGAGTAAATGTCGCCCAGGGGCCATCGATATCGGCTTCCCTCGTGGTTTTGGCAACAGGAGCCTGGTCAAACCGCCTGGTGGACATGAGCCATGCAAGTTCTGCGTCTGGACAACCTGTTGGATTCATCCAATTGACAGATGCGGAGGCTCAGAAGCTCAAGGGCATGCCGGTCATGATTAATCTGGAAACCGGCATTTTTGTTTTCCCTCCCACGCCCGATACCAATATCCTGAAGGTTGCACGCCATGGATATGGCTTTGGGACCGCAGTGCCTGTCGTGGAAGAGGACAAGGAGCGCCTTGTTTCCTCACCAAGGAGGGACACCAGCAATGCAGTGTCCGGTTATTTACCAGACGATGCTGATGCCGCTCTTCGAGCAGGGCTGGCACAGCTCGTACCCGAGTTCCAGTCGCGGGAGTGGATGGACCGTCGTTTGTGCTGGTATTCGGACACTCCTGCAGGAGACTTTGTCGTGGACCATCACCCAAAAATTCCTGGGCTCTTCTTTGCAACTGGCGGAGCTGGGCAGTAAGTTAATTTTCAATGATCTACAAAAGGGACACATGGCTAACAAAATGAACATCAGCGCTTTCAAGTTCCTTCCAGTTCTGGGAACCTATATTGCCGATTGCTTCGAAAACAAAGCGCCGACAGAACTGAGACGCAAATGGAGTTTCCCACTGCCAGCTGGAGACAACGCTGGCACAAAGATTGGTGATGGTAGCAGAGCCGGACCTCCGTTGCGAATTTTGAACCCAAAAGAGATGTCCAAGCTGTAGCCGTACCGGTTTCAAATATGCCAGCCATGTATATCATAAAAACGCCATTGTTTTGGAGCCCGGCTGCTGGTTTGTGATGAGATTGGGGTTAATTAGTGCCAGATATATTGGCAAAACACGTGACCACCCTTTAGATCAAGCATTAAGTATAAATAGAAGAGGTTTAGTTCTTCCCCAGGTAATCGATTTCCAAGACTTGCATAAATTCCGCTGCAACGGGTGACCTCAAGCTGTGGCGATAATTGGCACACTCTTGAGACTCAATAGCTGAATAATATACATCATGCTGATCATGCATGAACTTTCTTAATTTCTACACTGCAAAATCAATAGCCCCCAATACCGTTGTAGTTATTGGCAGATTGCCAGGTCATGACAGGAGTTTTCACTACCCTTCAACTTGGCAAATATGCGCACCTAGTCACATGCGATAGAACAACTGGAACAACATATAGCCACTTACGACTTGCTCAACCTCTATGCATTTCCTAACCCCTCATCTTATCTGCAAGGAGTGACCAATGAGCCGGATAACCATATCTTCATCGTATTAGCCCCATGCATTTGTCTTGATGCCTTGACAGCTCCACGTACATTCCGCTATCTTTTCACTATTTCCGAACGCTCCGTCCCCACAACGAGTCATGGCGATGATGTGATCCACTCACATTACCCACAGCCGGAGGGCGTCCGGTCCGCATCCGCCCAGCTGAAGCAGGGCCAAGGGTTGGGGTTCCAAAGGAACAAGTACTCTGGGATGGCTTGGTTGAGTTGTCAGAGTTGCCCTGTACTGTTCTGAACAGCACAATATATTGAATTAGCTGTTGCCCTGATCGGCATAGTATCGAATAAGGACAGACAACACGTCAAATGGAGCAAACTCGAACCCCCCCCTACAAGCATCTTCGATGCACTATCATCGGCGCCGGGTGAGTAAGAAATCCTTCTAAGAGGTATTATGAACAAATAAAATAAATACAAAATCTAACATTAATCAGAATGTCCGGCATCTTGATGGGTAGGTTCCTTTACCTGACCTCACTCTTTTGTGTACATCACGCTCACGAAGCTTCTAAATTACACAGCATACAAAATCCAGAAACATTTAAAATCATACGTGGACTTCCAAATCCTCGAGAAATCCCCCGAGCTTGGAGGAACTTGGTACGAAAACAGGTATCCAGGTATGTCTTGCGATCCGACCTTGGCCCGACTCTTTACTCATGGCTTTAGGCTGCGCGTGCGACGTTCCCAGTCACTGCTATCAGTTCTCATTTGCTCCAAACCCGGACTGGTCAAAATTGTAAGTAACATACTCTATCTTAGTCTATGATGATGAATGTGGTTAACTAGTGGTGTATAGTTACGCTTCCTCCAAGGAGATTCAAGCGTATATGGTGCGAGTCGCACGACATTTCGACCTAGAGCGATACATCAAATATAATAGTAAAGTCGTCTCGGCAAGGTGGTCTGACTCATCTAGTACTTGGACTGTTCAAACTGACGATGGGTCTATGTTTGAGTCTGAGCTGCTGGTGAACGCTGGTGGAATTTTGAACCACCCTCAATATCCGAATGTCGCGGGGCTCGACAAATTTGCTGGCCCCTTGCTACACACGGCCGATTGGGATGACAGCATTAATCTCGAACAGAAAACAATCGGTGTAATTGGGGCTGGGGCGAGTGCCGTTCAGCTTCTTCCCAAGCTCCAACCCTTGGCCAAGAAAATCTACATGTATATCCGGACACCTTCCTATATCGCTCCTGCTGTCGCTGTCCCGGATCCAACGCGTCCGGACCAGGTGTATTACAGCGAAGAAAAGGAGGAATATCGAAACAACCGCGAGCACTATCTTGCCGAGCGGAAGAACCTGGAAAGTCAGTTTAATGGCATGTTTCGGGCGTTTTTCAAAGGAACACAACAGCAAGCCGACCTCCGAAGCAAGTTTGAGAACCGAATGAAGGAGTTGATTAAGGATGAGAGCCTGCAGAAGAAACTTATACCTACTTTTGAGGCAGGATGCAGACGCATCAACCCCGGAGAACAGTATCTCATCTCACTGCAAGAACCTAATGTGGAACCCATCTTTGACGGAATCACGAGTGTTACATCCAATGGGATTATTTCCAACGGCACAGAGCATGTTGTTGATGTCCTCGTGGCAGCCACAGGCTTCAATACGACCTTCAAGCCACGTTTCCCGATCTTTGGTCAAGGGGGAACCAACCTGCAGGATCTCTGGGCTGACGAGCCAAGCTCCTATTTGGGAACTGGAGTGTCGGGATTTCCAAATTACTTCACCTTCCTGGGCCCCAACACCCCTATCTCGAATGGGAGCGCGCTAGGTAAGTCTTTCGATTGAGCGGTACGCTGGCCGTCTTTTCTAAACTTGCCATTCAGGTCCCATTGAAGCAACGGGCGACTACTTCATCAGACTATTTTCAAAGATGATCCGACAACGAGTTCGATGCGTCGATATTCGACCCGAAGCCCAGAACGACTTCGATAAGCATACACAGACCCTGATGAAAGATACAGTGTGGACGGGTACTTGCCGTAGTTGGTGTAAGTTGGTTTGCCTTGGATAATGCTTCCAGCCACTAATTTGTCCCCCCTAGTTAAAAAAGGTACAAACGGCAAAGTCACTGCTATTTGGCCTGGAAGCTCGCTTCATTATATGCAGTGCCTAGCCGAAGACCGATGGGAAGATTATTACTGGCAGTACGATACTGAGAGGTACGCATACTGGGGACAGGGGATCTCATGGATTGAGAACCTCGAGCTGGACCCGCTGGGGCTCAAAATCAAAGAGTATCATTCAAACATGACGACAATCCCAGACCGGGACTCCGACTTGAGCTTTTACCTTCACAAAGATGTACCTATACCTCTGGAAGCTGCAAGCACCGCCAGCAATAACAATGCTGCAACTGAAAGTGCGAGCATCGATATTACAGGAGAGAAGATCAGCTCGGATTCAGCTCAGAAGGAGGGAAGCGTCGGCTCGGACAGCGGCGTAGGCATCTCTAACGATGGCGAGTTGCATCATAAAGCGTCTATTAAGGATTGGGATGCAACAATTAACAAGTTGGGGGACGATCCTATTGTGGTTCCTGTTTAATAGGCATTTGCACGCAAGAGAGAGTGTAAACCTCGACTTATAGAGCATATTAAGGAATTAAGCCAGGATATTCACTATGGAGCTATTATTTCATCGAAATATCAACCTATGATGTAATGAACAAGGTGGTTATCTCAGCTGCTCGCGCATCAGTAGAGGTTGGCACCAACACAGCTATACCGTAGGTTCAGAAAAGGCCGAAGGTTCTTTGCAAATACTCCGCAGCCTGCATATTGCTTTCCAATCAGATGGCACCCTACAATACTTGCACTGACTAACTGCCAGGTATTCTTTAATATATGCGAGAAAAAGTTTTTCAAAATTGGGTCCCGGACAATGATTTGAGATCGGTGATGGTGATCGACATAGTCTTGACCTGCCGGCTTACGCTCTAGATTCGGAAGTATCGCGTGCATTATCAGTATGAGGCTTAGGCTAGGCTTTCAATTATTCAGCGTCACCTTGAGTATCCCATCAAGAGATAAGCCCGTTTCTGACGCCAAGACCTGAAAAGAGTTAAGTGAGGCAAATCTTAATAGGGTTCAACGAGACTGGTGGACTCTTTTCTCCAGCTTGATAAGCATTTCGAAGTTTCCAATTTGGGGCATGTATGACCCACTACTAGCTATTGAGAATGAACACAAGACTTAACCGAGAACCGTCCGAGACTCAACTGACAACCCTCCGAAACTCTGAAACTCAACTCGAAACCCGCCGGGCCTGCTTCTACGCATACCTCGTAGTCTGATAGGTAAGGAGGTCGTGGACATGCCTCAGCATGTCGTCTACGTCAACTCGGATATTTAACCTAGAAAAGGCAAAATTCCTCTCATCGTATGAGACACAACACTTGCGGGTCCTACGTGATAGCCTGGCATGTGGACAGTCTAGAAAATGTCGTCTTGTAAACTAAGAAATTAGCGGGTGAGATGGGCTCGATATGGAAAGCGATCTATTTAGGCCAGGTGTGGTGGTCCGGACATCTCAAGCACGAAGTAATTGGTCATCGTGCCACAATGAAAACGATGAATTATTCGAAACAGGAGCGTACGGTCCAGTCGTGCTGCTAATCACATGAACCGATAGTGCAGTATAGAAATTTGCTCTGTGGGGGCTGCTATCACTGTATGAGCCTTGGTATTATCTGGAAACATATATAACCTCATCGAGTACTCTAGTTGTGCCGTCTTGGAAATCTCTATCCGCTCCTCACATATTCGACCAAGCCTAAGATATACAGCTTCAATATTAACATTGTTCTCATAAAATCCAAGCCGATCATCAGTCAAAATGGTTGCCTACCCTCCTGTGTTCCCGCTTGATATAATGCACTGGTGCAGCAGGCACAGTGATACCTATCCTGAGATCGATCCTGCCACCAAATCCAAGAAACACGCCAACAAGGCTGTCTTCATCACTGGTGCCTCCCGCGGTCTCGGGCTGGCCACTGCCATTTCCTACGCCGTGGCCGGTGTCTCCCATCTAGGTCTCGGTGCGCGTGGTGACCTGACCAAAGCCCGAAACGCCATCGCTACCAAGCTCAAGGAGATCGGCAAACCTATGCCCAAGATTCTCGCCATCAATTTAGATGTTCAGAGCGAAGACAGTGTCAACGCCGCGGCTGAGAAGGTTGAAAAAGAATGGGGCCGGCTAGACCTGCTCATCAACAACGCCGCTCGCCTTGATTCCTTCATCCCCATCGTTGAATCGTCCACCGAAACTTGGTGGGGGCAGTACGAGGTGAACGTCCGCAGCATATTCTTTACTACTCGCGCTTTTATTCCCCTCCTCCTCAAAGGGGGTGACAAGACCATCGTGAATACCTCATCCGTTGGTGCCCACATCGTCATGAAAGGCGCTTCCAGCTACCAGACTGGCAAGCTGGCCCTGCTCCGCTTCAGCGAGTTCGCCATGCACGAGTACGGCGAGCAAGGTCTCCTGGCCTACAGCATCCACCCAGGTAGCGTTAAGACCGACATGGCTGACAATATGACAGAGGAGTTTAATACACTCCTCACTGATACTGCTGAGCTGTCTGCCGACTCTATGGTCTATTTGACCCAAGAGAAACGTGACTGGCTAGCTGGACGCTATATCGACCTCACCTGGGATATGCCTGAATTCCTTAGTCGGGAAAAGGAGATCGTGGAGGGTGACAAGCTCAAGGTTAGACTGGTCATTTGAGGCGCAATTAGGAATCGGCAACATGATTTCTTTTTGGCGGTTGAAGGGCCATCTAGTTATCGTGCTGTGGCAAGTTTCTATCGAGTTTGATTTGAGATGTTGCTTAAATCTTTCACAACTTTATGCTTCTTGGTAATGCAATCACACAAAGGCAACAGACTGGGACTACATGGACACTATACAAGTCAGCCCCATCAATTTGTAGTTTGCAGAGATAGTTTATTCAATATTTTTACATTCTCTATTCCTACATCGTAGAATTGTCCTCAAAGCATCCAGCAAAATAGAACAATTGCTACTCTTGTTGGATCTAAAGAAGCTACTTTCGCCTGCTCCTATCAACGGACATAGGTAAAAAAAAGTCGCTGAGCAAAGATGGGTTTCTTACAAGATAATTCACGACAGGACGAGGTTTGTACAACCCAAGTAGTATCTACACAGTCTTGAGAATGGGTACATCGAGCCTGTTGGTCCAAACGCCGCACATCTCTTGCATATACCACATGCAACTTTCCTGATGAAACCCAAGCTTTACTTACCTTGAAAAAAAGTTAAAAGACTCCTTACTCATTATATTCAGCCGACTTAATTCACTCAAGAGGCTAAACAGTCTCCAAAGTCCTACTAAGCTAGACCTATGGGGTAAGACAATAAAACACCAACTCTAGGAATCTCTTCTCTATGCAGAAAAACGCAGCAACTTCACTTTAGAGACTCCTACTTAAGGGAAGAATAAGTAGTCATACTAGTAGAGTCGCGGTACCTCTTCTTACTTAACTTCTCTATTCTGCCCTAAAAAATCCTTACCAACCCTCTACTTTGGTCTACTCGTTCCTATTTTTCCCGATCCCGATCCAAAAAGCCTCCGGCACAGCCTTTCTGTCCTGACAAATCCACCTCCCCGACCCAGTGTTTGCTGATCTGTATTTATGGATACCTTACCACCCCCCAAAAGTACGTATCTTTTTTGGCCAGCTATAAATTAAATTCGAGGACCTCATCACCTACTACCGTTATTGGTCACACTATTGAATGTCTCCTACGTATACAAGTACACATTGTTCATGGATCATCGCTTCTAACTTGTAACCTTGCAATGCCCGCCGGTCGCATATCAAGCCTCTAGCCTTCCCGTGCGTCTTGTTTATCGTCGTGTCTGATAAATTCGAGACCTTTTATTCTGCACCCTTTGTTAAGAAAATGTCTGGCATTGTTAAGGGAGCACAAGGCCGGTCATGGCGTCCACCGGCCTTTCGTCCTAATACGACTTTGCTCTCATGGGAAGGCCAGCGAAGGCCATTATCGTTTGTTCGTGGTGTACCCTTTCCGCAAGAAAGTAGGCTGGCCCCATCTTACAAGTCGGCTTTCTTTGTCGACTCATTTGCGGTATCACTTCCTTTGCGAAAGCCTCATGAAGTTCCACTAGATGCTCTTGCGCAGGCCTTTTTCTGCGAGCCGCCTGCTTGGTTCTCACTGCTGATGAGGATCAGAGATGAGATAATGGCCATCTTTGGCGTAAAGCGCTCTACCGAGATACAAGCGGCCGCAGAGGAGAAGGGCATTGACACAATTGGGGTTTTTCCCGTTCGCTCCCACACGGAGGATGAAATCATTATCGGAGAGATTGACAGCCATCTAGACTTTCAAACCTCCGTCTTGATACGACCAGAAGATCGACATGACGGAATAGAGCATGCCCAAAACGTCACTAAAGGGGAAGAGCTGGTCGTAACTACAGTAGTCCATTGCCATGGACTCTTTGGGAAGATCTACATAATGATTATTCGGGCCTTTCATGTTATGATTGTAAGGTACAGTCTGGCGAGAGTACCAAGCAGGATGCAACAGATAATCAACAGATGAAGCAAGTTGAAACAAGCTTTACGAGGAATATGAGCAGTTGAGTCAGAGAGTAATGTTGCAAACATATCGGCCGTATAGCAAATGGCCATAAGGAATCGGGTTTGGTGTGTTTTATCTAAGTGTCCGCGGTAATATGAAATACTAAACTTTCAATAAGAAATGGCAAAACATAAGGAAGTTAAGTACATCTCCATTATGTAAGGCCTAGCTCAAGGACATCCTATCTATCTGCTCTTGAAGTTCTTGCTGGCGGTCCCGTGTCCTGTCCAAATCTCTTTTGACCTTTTCCTCGCGTAATCTTGTGGCACACTGCTTCAGTTCATTCTTCTCTTGTTGCAGTCTGTTTCTTTCCAATTGAAGCTCAAGTTGTGCATCCAAAAGACTAGTCTCCTCCTGCTGGCTGATTCGTTTTTCTTCCAAAGCAGCAGCGAGCCGCTGATCGTGTTGAATTTCCTGGGCCTCTTTGAAATCGTTCCATGGGCCGTTCCACCACTCATTCAATGTCATTGATGAGGACAGCTTGATATATTTATACGCATGGTCATGCCAACTCCCACCCAGAGAGCCAATTTCGTTATAAGGGAACAACCGGCTGAACTCTGCCCACCGCGAAATTACTTCAAAAGCTCGCTCTTTGTCTACAACGAACCACTCTTTGTGCTTTGTGCAACACGCTGTATTTTGGCAGTGTGCTATCCGCTTCTCCTCGTACAGGGTGTGATGAACTAACCGTTCCATTTGGCCAGCGGCGCATGGCATGTAGACTGCGAACAGGATCTCCATACCGTCCATGCATTTATCTTCCTGGTCTTTCAATCTCTTCCATACATGAAGGTCTTTGTGTTCGCCGACGGGATGCAACACAACATGCGATTTTTTAGAAGAACCCCCTTTATCCGTGGCGAAACCGATCTTTATGTGTCCCGGAACGGACTTGTGTTTGAAGGCGTACACATGGCCGGGAACACTATGATCTCCTTTTGCAACCGTTCGCATCGTGGTCAAAATATCATTGAGAGCGTTCGATTTGGCCGATATCTCCCATATTTCGGCTGTTTTGGTACCATCCGGTAGGGTTCTGGAGGGGTGAAGAGGTGTCCTCGCCGATGCTTTATCCGTTGAGACAGATCTCCCCCGCCGGGTTGAGCCTCTCCCTGCAGACTCTTGATTCTTGCTGTTAGATGGTGTGGTCGGTCGCTCTTCATTAAGTGGTTCCGGCATCTTGGGCTGCAACAGAGAAGGCTTGGGGGGTGGAATCGACAATCCTTCACCCGATCGTGCAGAGGAGCCCCTATTCCCGGTTGGACTATCGAAATAGCCGTCCATATCTTGCCGGTCAGTAGGACTGGTTGTTATTTCCGTATCTGGGGTGTCGGCAAAAGAAGGCTCAGGTGGCGAAAATGTGATCGGAATTGGGGTCGAAGCTTCACTTCGCGAAAACGTTTCATCTTTGCTGTCAGCCTCGGATTTAGAGGAGTTATTAGTTGTTCGAGGTGGGGTTGTCAAAGTTGTCGGGGCTTGATCCTTTGTCGCATGTAACATGTTTTCTCTTTGGGATCTAACTCGCCGGACTGGATTTCTCCGAAGTTCACTTTTGCGCACTTCCGTTCCGTCAAGCTCATAGTTGGCTCGGCCGTTGCCTTTACTATGCTCGTCGATTTGGTGCTCACTGGGCTGGTGCTCGTTGGACTGGTCGCTATGCGGGTTGGTGTGAGCTTCATCGCCGTCCTCATCATTCTTATTGTCTCCATCGTCATCGAAAGTCGTTTCATGGCCTGTCTTGCGTTGACAACCTTCACTCAAGGCGCAAGTTTGGGACTCTTGGTGCCCATCCGTTCCTGTTGTTGACGCTTCATCGTTCGTTCTGCCGTTCTCTTCGAACTGTTTCCACTTGTGGAAGAGATCACGAAGGGCATCAAGGGACACGATGTTTTCGGAATTATTTCTGTGCTCATGTTGACGGGGACACGTGCAGTGCTTGATCAACAGCGATAGTAACTTATCGGTGCTGCTCGAGCTTAGAGGTGGTGTCGTATTAGGGACAGGTTTGAGAAGAAGACTCGTGAGGATTGGATCGATCTTATCTTTGTATACAATAAATCTTTTACATTGTCTGTTGTTTCCGGTGATCGCTAGGCAAGTCGAGGTTGTTTCAAGGGGCAAGCGTAACGCCTTCTTGAGGCGGTCGATATCGGTCAGATTCGGTACACTCGGCTGCGATTCCATGGCCAAATTTGATATTCTGATGTAGAGTAGCGTGAGAATAAGCCAGCAGTGCTAGTAAAGGCAAGTTTCTACGGATCAGAAGTGACATGTTAGAGGGAGGAGTAAGTGGTGGTGGACGAGGAGGAAGGGGGCCGGGGATTGGGGAATCACCCAACCCCCCAAATCATCAATGTAGTATTAACGACGGGGGAGCGGCTGAAGGATTGCACAACCATCCTTGATATGCATGTTGGTCGACCAACATGCATCAGATGGGTGGGGAATTCCACCATTACAAGACGAATCCAGAACGCGAACATATCGAGCAGGAAGGGCAGAGTAGGGCTATCACGCATTATGAAACATTCGAGATACCTATATTCACCAAGAAAAGTCTCTTTCTTGACTCTTACTGTTCTCTTTAGTTTCTGTTAATGAGCCTTGTTAGAACCACTATCCTGGACTTCTTGGTTGCCACCGCCGCGGAGCTAATTGCGGCGAGGTGCATGCAGCTAGATGGACGGAACCAACATGCGCGATTACTTGCATGTACAGCCAGCCTCTCCCCAGGAATGGCTGTCTGAAACCTCAGGCTAAACGCACAGTACCACCTCCCCCCCCCTGGCCACAATTTATTGGGTGTTCAGCTCATGCCATAATTCCCGGTGCGTGATCGAATGCTAGGTGAAAGTTATCATCTGGACTTGAGCAATCGCTTGATAAATTGTAGGTAATATGCGTATAGCTCGCCGAAAATCAGCCAGCCATCTTACCACTGAAATGAGTCGGGGCAGGATGTATCATCGGTTTTACAGGGTTGTTGAAAGACATCATTTACATCAAAAGTTCGCTTAGCAATATCCCGCAAGCTTGATCTACATTTGCAAGCTTAATACGAGGCGTCTTATTGCCACGAATTGATGATGTTTGACTTGAATCTGAAGTCGAAAATTGCTCTCTCGCTTCCTGTACTGGAATAATCGGGAACCAGATCATCAACGTACTAAGCGAATTTGATTGGTATCTTCTACATAGAATAGAATGTACAAAAAACAAGCAACATAAAGATATCCTAGACGAAGCTAGAACGAATAAAGCGTAGTAGGGACCGACCAAGATGGCAGTTCAGAGAGCGTTTTGCCTCACCCGAATCTTCTATCAGGCTTGGCAAATATGACCTTCTGGGCTTAATATGAGAAAGGCTCTGTGTCCACAGGCACGGCAAGGCCAATCAGTCCAATAAGCACAAAGCAGCCACAAGCGACAAAGATTGGAACAGGAGAGGTAACATCGCCGAATGTGGCAATGAAAGGTGCGCTCAGAGATGACATTCTGCCAAGAGCCATCGCGAGGCCATTTCCGAGACCACGGTTTTCGACACTGAGTGACTGTGGAGTATATCTGGGTGCACACATTATTAGTTCTTGTCGGTCTTTCTTTCACTAATTCGGCATTTTGTGTTACACTTACGAGTAAACAATGGCGTACAGAGCGTTCAGCCAGAAGTTGATCATGCACGAAAAGGCCAAATTCTGTGCATCATTCCGAACGGTTGTGAAAGCGCCTGAGAAAATGGCAGAAATCGCGGCCGTAATGAACAGAGACTTCTTAGATCGGAGCCATTTGTTAGAGACCATCCACATGCTGAGGAATGGACCGAAGATGCCGACGACAGACGAAACAGTCCAGTCGCGGTAGGTGGTGTAATTTGAGGACTCGCCGAAGCTTGCTCCATGTGATGCAAGGTAATAAGGAAGAAACACAGTGTACAACGGATAGCTATGTCTCTCGTTAGCATCATTCAGGGCATCAGATTGCGAGTTACTTACGCAATGCCAATGAGCATCCACATCAAAGCCAAGCAAGCCATCAACCAGATTTGTTTACCTCCAGTGACCAGTCGCTTGGCCCGTTGAAGGTTCTCCGATAGACTCGTGGTTTGATTGATACTGACCTCCATACGGATAAAGTCATCGGCAGACGCTGCATAATCCGCCTTGTTGATGGCTGCAATCTTATTCAGAATGTCAACCGCTTCAGGAACGCGCCCACAGGAGACAAGCCACCTGGGAGACTCGAGTGTGCTCAAGACAAAGGCTCGGATAGCTGCCATGATAAGGCACAGGCCACCAACGGTGATGTATAAGTATCTCCAGCCCATGTTGTCTTCCTTGTGGCAAGTTGCGGGGGTCGAGCCGCTTTCACAGCCGAATGTGACCAGTAAAGGCCAAGCTATTTCTGTCAGTCACCATTCATCGTTGTGATATCTCCCACTCATGCTGGGCAAGGTTAGAGGTATTATGAGAATCAGTACGAACCGATCAGTCCTGTAAGCGTATTGCCCAGGCCCCAAATTGCAGCCAGTCCGGATAGCACAAAACCCCATTTCCTGGGAATACTCTCGGCGAGAAGAGTCAGATCAATAGCGACTAATATTCTTGTCAGCCATATCCACGCTTAGGGGCAAGAGGGGCAATGTGCGCACGATTTCCACCACCAAAGAACCCCAAGATAGCAAGCATGACATTCAATCCGGCCCAGTTCGGCATGGCAGCAACAAGAAGGGCGGCAACAGAGACAGCGAAGATCGAGAGTTGCCAAATAAGTCTTCTTCCTATATTATCTGCGAATCCTCCTAGTATGATCGCACCGACGAAGAGGCCGGCGTAATTCGAGGCGGATAGCAAAGTCGGGTATTGGGGTCCGAATTCCATCGCCGATTGCGGAGTGAGAAGGCTGATAGCAACTAGGATCATCTAGGGGTGGCCACACATCGTAAGAAACTGAGCGTAAAGCGGTGTTGGAATGGAATCGGGCCTTGATCGAACAAACCTGGTCAACTAAGAAGCCAAAGCCAGACGTCAATGTCAGCTGGATTTGGAACCTGCCAAACCCGATGGCCTCGATTGCTTCATCAACAAGCCTCAAGTTTGTGTCTACAGCAAGGGGCAAGTTACGGATCGAGTCCGCAGTGCCGTGCTCATGGCTAACGATGGGCTCGAGGGTCTTGGTATCACCCTTTTCAGGGGCTCCGGCCTGAGCATCCATTGTTGATGTTTGAGGGATAAAGAATAAAGATGGCGAAGTGATGGAAAAGATCTGTTGCCAGGCTAAGTAATGGGTTTGATGTTGCAACCTGGGACGGCAGACGCGATCTCATCCTAATATATATGCTAGATTCTCGGCATGAGTAATGACTCGTCACAATTGGACAGCCCAAACCATATCACCCCGCATTGGCCCAAACCCTGCGATTGCATCGATAACTTTCCCCGGATTCGCTATGATCGGTAGCTCAATCTAGGAGTGGGCTGCATCCATACGCTAGATAGGGGCTGATAGGAACTGATCGGAGTTTCGGTAGATACGGGTGTGACTGGGGACGGAGACGACCCGGACCGTGTTGAGCGGCGAATCCGGATGGTCAATACTACCATAGCCCCGCACTGTGACGAGACAACACATGATCAAAGATAAAAGAGTTCAGCTAGGAAGGCTTTGGAAATTACCGCTGATATGACTTGGGACTAGTTGGTGATATAGACAGGCTGAACGCGTGTACCAGCCAAAGCCATCAGGGGTATGAGTCTCAACACCACCCATACAATGGCGTCCAAGATGCAGGTCAACTGTTACTACCTCGGGTCCAACCAAGACGCCCCAAATAACACCTTGCCTGTCTTGCATTACCAAGATGTACTGCCGCAGCCAGCAACAGAGGCCTCCGTAACGGAATTTCTCACCCGTAACAAGTGGGAAAAAAGAGTGAGCAACTGTCTGCTAAGTTACAAGCGGCGAGTGAATTTGCTCACGTTCTTCAGGGTACTTGGGGTCACATTGGCATCCGGCACTTTCATCCCAACAGCCACGAATGCTATGGTCAGCTTTGTTATAGCCTGTGATAATATTGCTCTCCACTAATATAGTAGCAACTCAGGCATCTTCCAAGGCTCGTCCAAGCTCCTAATCGGGAAAATTAAACAAGGCGACGGCGTCGAAATCAATGTCAAATCGGGAGACGTTATTGTTCTTCCCGCCGGTACCGCCCATTCTTCAATAGAAAGTTCGCCCAACTACCGCTACATTGGAGTCTATCCGCAGGTGAGTAAAATGTCTTGGGAGAATCAAGCCATTCCGTTCCTTTCTAATGGCGGAATATCTATACTTCCAGGGCTGTCCCAAGTGGCGAAATGAGATGGGGAAAAAGCCGGCCGAACAATTCCATGCCACGATCCAAGATGTGGCTATGCCAGAGGCTGATCCTGTGTACGGCGAGAGTGGGCCTCTAACTCGTCTCTGGGTTGCAAGGCCCAGGAGCAAGTTGTAGGTTTATAAGTAGACATTCATGGAATGAGTAGTCACACACCGAGATTGCCTTGAGGTATCTAGTAACATAGCGATTTCGGTAGCTAGTTTAGTTCATCTGACCCTTTTCATCTTTTGGGCGGAGATAATTCCCACTCTAACAGGCACAATTTTTTCTTCTCTCATTTAACGTAAGTCAATATGATTCTGCGCGTAATAATATGAAAGAAGATGATCGATTTTGTAGAGAGTAGCATACTGACAGCATTCAAATGATGATCACGTCACTCGAGTCAAATATCTTGCATCTTCAAACCTTTCTAACTATCAAATTTACACACTTTCGAAGCATGGTACTATAGAATAGATTTAGAAAGAATAAATTTTATCTCCTTGCTTATAGGTCCACGTCCTGATCTTCGATGTTTCCACCGCTAATCTGAACCGTTTTTCCGCTACCATCCCATCCGTGGACGGTGAGCTCAAGCTTCTCCTTGGGCCACAGAGTAACATAGTTGTCAGACCACGTTACGGGGTTGACATCTCCTCCTTCTTCGTCTACCAGGGTCAGGCGAATGAAGAATGCAGGCACTTCTGACTCGTTCTCTAGAGTTACCGTGAAGGTTCCTTCAGAACTTTCCGCTACAGCGGAGCTTGCCTTGACGGTGGCTGCGTCGAGCTTAAACAAGGAGGTGTAGTCTGCGAAATTGCTCACGGGAGTATGGTACCAAGTTGAGTTCTCCCAAGCCAGAGCGTCAATGGTCTTAGACAGCCAGTAGACATTGCGGCTCAAGACATTTCCGTCACCATTACGAAGATGAAGTCGCAAGAAGACAGCGTTGTCTATCTTGTCTAGACCTGATACTTCGCCGACTCGCACTGCCTTGTTAGGCGCGGTGGTCGCATCGAGCGTGGACTTGGAAACTTCCTTGCCCTTGAGGTCAATAACGTCGACGTCAATAGTGCGGGACCCAGACTTATCAAGAGATCTGTTGATCAACCAAATATCCTTGTTCACATAGTCATATGCTACATGCTCTGGCCGGGTGCCAACCTTTGTCCCAAAATAGCTGCCTGCAGGATGGAGGTATCGGTCAAATATATTCCAGTGAAGACTTGGCCAAGCATTGTCCAGCATCCAGTAAATCATGCCAGTCGCGACACGGCCGGTGCTCCAGTGAGCGGCGAAGCCTTCGTGTTGGGCCCTGGTGGATTCGTAATCTGAGACTTGGGCTTTCAGGAGGTAATCATTGAGAGAGGTAGGGCTCCCGTAGCGCTTGTACAATCCTTCGTTGTAGATGGTACGGGTGTAGAAGGACGAACGACTGGTCGACATGTGGTACAAACCCTTTTCGGGATTTTTCCACAGGTCATCCATATCGGCTTCTGTGAGGAAATTCTTCAGGCTGCCGAGTTCAGGAGTGCCAACGCCAGCACCAAGCTCGCTACCAAACCCGAAGGCTGAGCCATATCGCTCTTTCGATGGCTCAGTATCATACCAGTAATTGGGTGGGATCCAATCATAGGGACCCTCCATCTTCATACCAGTAGGCCCGAGTAGATCAGGATAGCCTCGTTTACTGGCGGCAGCTACAATAGGGACTTGCCAATTGGCCTGCTGGAGAGCATCGACATAGATTTTGGTTGCCTTATCATCAGGCCAGTAGTCGCTCCCTACGAGATAGGCAAGCATACTAGGGTGGCTTTGCATCATTTGTGCCTCGTGGAGCATAGAGTAGCCGGCCCAGTCATAGTCAGAGCCATTCCAGACCGGCACTGGGTCGACTGGTAGATCTGTGTTGTACTCAAAAGCCTCCCACTTGTCGCAGCATTCCCAGCCGGCCATTACCATCAGGCCATAGCGGTCCGCAATTTCATACAACTCAGGCTGCTCATTCTTTCCTTCAAGACGGAGGGTGTTGTAGCCCACGTCAAGCATGTACTTGACAATCGACTCGAATCGCTCGCCATTCCATCGCAGGAACATGTCACTCCCGAAGCCTCCCCCGAATACCTGGAATGGCTGGCCATTGACGTGGAAGACAATGTCGTCATCAGCGTTGATCTCCTTGGTCACGGTGCGCAACCCAAAGGTATGTTCGGCTACGTCGGATGTGATATTATCTACCGAGATGGTGATCTTGGCGGTGTACAATGGTTGCTCGCCCCATTGCTTTGGCCACCAGATCTGAGGATTATCGAATGTCTGGTTGAACTCGAGGATCTGTGACGACTTTTTCTCGAGGGACAGTTTCTTCTCCAAGACGAATTCTTCATCACCATCCGGCGCCGTGATCACAGCTCTGGCGACAGCCTCAACGGGCGAGCAAGCTTTGAGATTCTGGACCTGGACTCGCAGGGACACAGCTCCCGGGTCGATGCTGACCTGGGCGCTTAAGGCGTTTGAGAACCTGAGGGAACCCGTCTGATGAACCTCGACATCGCGCCAAACTCCTGTGCCATTGTCAGGCTAATGCCATGTACGTCAGCAAGTCAAGATCCGCAAGGGCCAGGCTATCATTCAGATGACATATAGCATCGGATGAACTCACAGGTGCAGGATTCCAATCCACCCAGGCGATAGCCAGATCCCTGTAGTAATTGGTGGGATTGACCTTGATGACCAGGGCGTTGGTGCCGTTCACCATAGCCTTGGTGATATCGTAGTTGTGGCCGGAATGCGACCCGGACTGGAGCGTTTCGTTTGCAATCTGGTGGCCGTTCAACCAGATCTCACCGCTCGAGCTGATGCCGTGTGTTGGCAGCACATAATGCCGGTCAGGGGTGGCCTGAACGGCAAACTCGGATCGATAAATCCATGGGACATCGAACTGGGCTCTGTCCACGTGCTCGAGGTTGTTTGAGAACCAGAGGTCGTGCTCATTGTACAGCCCAGCCTCGATCATGCACCCCATTAGGGTGCAGCGCGAGAGTGGAACGTGTTGCCAGGAGCCGGTGTCGACACCGGCCCGGGCCAGAGAGCTGAGACTGTCAGACACGTCTGCGGACGAGATGATGTCCCAGCTGGGGATAGGGACCACTTGGCCATTCTGGGAGACAATGGGATCTACAGCAGCGGCCCTGTGTCCAGGGCCAATGATAGAGAGGGCGAGGGTCAGGAATACACGCCACGCAGACATGGTGGGCGGTGATATCAGGTCAGTCAGACCAGGTCAGATCAATAACGCAATGTTTCTCCCACACTGATTGTGAGAGATGTGACAGGCCGCCCTCAAATCACGGTATGAACACATATTAATTCTTTATGAGCCGTCGCACAGGGCACATGTTTTCTTAGGTTTTGAGCCCCGCACGCGCAACGTTACGGACTCCTCCTCTGAATCCATTACGCTGTGCTTTTTGTCTTGGCCTACGAAATAATAGGGAAGAGACAACTGATTTGCAATGCTCTCCACCCCGCATCGGGACCAAACCAGAAGGATGTGACACTGGCTCAAGCCTAAATACACTCGACAGGGGTGGAGATAGTCCTCCAGGCAGCCAGGAACGAGGAGTCAGGGGGCAAGATTAGCAGTCGAGGACTAATTGCTTTGTGCCAAAATAACCCCAGGGCAAGAGTCAATGACTTTCCCTTTTCTAATGGATCCTTGCATGTCCCTCTTGCCTTTCTTAGGGATGCTCTGAGCGGCAGAGGGAAGCTTGGGCATGGACGGTGCGATGTGATTGACTGATTTGCGTGAGACAACCAGCTGATTCCCAGCCAGTCGGTCCGACCGAGAGCGACGGATTCCGAGATCAGATGTTCTGTGTGTTCCATGCATTCTCCAAGCTCGTCGGATGCCTCCCTCCCACAATTGGCACAGAACCGAAATGGGGTGGTTGGTGCTTCTTCGGTGGTTTGGCCCCCGCACGCTACATACAGATGAATGAATATCTTATTAATCTACCTCGTCTTGGCTATTCTGCAGGAAGTCAGTCGCCTACTAGAAGGTAACCGTATTCTTTTCCTAGTTAGCTGGGTGCTAATATGCAGGCGAGCAGATATATACGCAGCGCTTAGAGCAGAGCAAGGGTCCGGGGCAAGGGAAAAAGGGCCTTGCAGGTCATTTCATGCATCATCTCCAAGGCTAAGGCAAGTCATGTAATACAGGAGCGAGGCCTAGACAAACAGGAGATCTTCCCCATGATACGATTTTCATTCCCCCGCAGCCAATCCAGCAGCAGCCATATCCAAGAGCTCGGCCAGCCCACCTCCCGTGGCAGAGATCCTATTCCGTCCCCTGCATGTGGAACCAATAAATTGGTCCATCAGGTCATCTAGCTGCAAGTACGCCTCCAGATCCCGGTCTCCGGTCCAACCGTCTGCGAAGATCACACCAAAACACTCCCGTATCACTATCAAATTCACGGGGGTGGTGCGGACGAGTCGCGAAAATAACCTGGTTTTCACGGGTTTACGTGCCCAGTTTTTTTTCTCTCGGCCGGGATCTCTGTATTTGGCCTATGTGCCTGGTATGTATGATGAGTGCAACCTGAGTACAGGCTGTAGGGCAACTATGTAACAAAGAAGTGAAATTTCAAATTGCATTTTCCGCTCGCTTAATGATCAACTTTCTCAATCCTCCCCGTCTTCACGTCGTAAATGTACCCCGTAATAGGCACATCTAGAACCAGGGGGTTCTTCTCCAGCAGCCGAATGTCGTCCAACACACTCTCCCGCAGATCCCGGAAGGGAAGAAAGGCAATGTGGTCTACGTCCTCGCCAGTCTTGTCCTTGATGCTGCACCTGATGTCGTTGTCCGATTTGCCTAGCATGCCGCAATCCGTCTTTAGATGTTCAGTCAGCTCTACATTTTATGCTTGTTGTCGTGCAACACCCATTTGTGCACTAGCTCTTTCGCTTCTTTTCTGTGTCTCTTCCGGCTCCTAATACAGGCGGGCTTCCCGGTGTATAAGAAAAATGGCTGACTTACATGGTGAACAACCACAATCTCGCGTGTGCCGAGCAGCTGCTGTGAGATGATAATGGATCGAACCGCATCAATAGCGCGACCTCCGGCATTCCTAGTTCTGCATGTCAGTATAGTCCCTTTTTTCTGTCCTGTCGTCTTTGCCTAGACATCTCTTGCTGTAGTTTGGGGTGGTATGTCGGAACCTACCGCACAACGTGGGCTTGGCCCGGCTGCAGGCCCAGGGCCTCTGCCGGGTCAATACGTGCGTCCATACAAACGAGGACCAAGACCTTGCTGTCATTCCAGTTAGTCTCTCCGATGCTTGCCACTTAACATCTCACCAATCTAGGTATGACATACCTTTCATGCGAGTCCGCAATGTTAGCATGGCTGAAGTGATTCGCATACTGGGCATTGTATGCCTCGAACTGGGTGGCGATAGGTCCGGACATCATCTTGGCGACTAGCTTGTAAACGTCTTGGTCCACGGAGTGGAAAGGGAACTTGGCAAATCGGACAACGAGGAGAATATAATGTACGCCTTTGGTCTGGATCCCTTTTTCTGTGAAAGATGGAAAGGTTGAAACATCTCTTGCCTTCTCGAGCGTTCCTAGGCGGGCTCTTTATCTGACGACTTGGCACCCACACCTCTCGTGCATCTGCATCATCTGGCTCCGCGTGTCCTCGACTATCATACCATCTATCCGTTTTCGGTTGTTGGCCCCCTACCTCCATCTCTTGACAAAGGCCCTTGTCTGTCCAGGGTCTATATTACCCCTCTCGAGGCTGAAAGTGCTCTAGAACAATAGTAACCTGTATCTGGCCCAACTAGTCCCACGCCCATTGGCGCCAAACACCCGTACACTCGGCTCATGCAGGCTATGTTTAGGGTTGGTTCTCGTGCCGTTATTACGCGCACACTTACACGTCAGGAAACACCACGACAATCTGGTACGATTCTCTCGGGTCGTGGCTACGCCGGAGATCGAGATGTCGGCCGAGTTGCCACCACCGATTGTTTACTATAGAGGCTTTTTCTGATATTCTCGTGTGACTCTTTTTGTTTTTCACACAACCGGCAGCTTCCGCCAAATATTCCCCCACGCTCCTTTGCCTTACACAGCCTGCCACCCGTCGTCGCCACGATTATCCCCTCCGGGATGCCAGTCGACGTATCTAGATTGCCACTTCACCGCTCGTACGTTCTTACTCCACGCATGAGTTGGACGGCAGGCTACGAGGCCGTTTGCAGTCATTCCATTATTATCAAATATACCTTTGTTAAGGGTAGGGGAAAGGGAGCGGAGCGCATGCATGCTCCTGCACCCTCACCCGAACCTATGATGAATATCTCAAGTTTAAATTACAATTAGAGGCCATCTAGAGTTCTTCCCGCGATGAAGCGTGTGTCATTAGATCTCTGTAGGGTGTGACCATCTCCGAAGCAGATCTGGTCGGCAATCTTGCCTGCAAGTCTAGATATCAAGGTCCGTTTAGATGAGTGGCGGTATCCTACCATGCGCAGCTCACAGGCCCGTACTATTTACGGCAGCAGGGTATCATGTCACACGAGGAGGGGAATTTGCTGTAGCGAGACCGGGTAGACAGATGACAGCCGGTGGTTGGTCACAATAATAATGATGCAGGAGGGGATGGCTCCTAGGTCAGCCAACCACATTGCCGGCGGTCGTAATGGAGGAGCCTGAGATTGCCAACGAACGGACACGCGGGGGACACCGAAGGTAAGCGAGCAAGAATTTCACTCGAGATGGTCACCCCTGTTGGCTGCCGTTCCGCTCGCTTGCAACATCCAAACCGTGTATTCCTGCCAAGCCCGTTCTATGCTCAGATATCTCACAGATACAGATATCTAACCCTCAGCCATCGCCAAGCAGGGACAAGAGATTTGTATCTACATGATCCGCAATTAGTGGGATACCCAGGTTCTTCGCCCCGCTCTTTCTGTTATTCTCACGAATGGAAATATTACCATTTGAATGACTGCGCGGGGACGATGGAGTCAAGGATCTGGGAGAGCGCAGGCCAGTAGGTAAAAATACGTAAAAACTGAATAGTGCCTTCTACTGACGGGATCATCCCTCCAGCGAAGACATTTCTTCCCCACCAAAGAAGCTATCTTGTCTTCTCTCCACGGTCTAGTCGCTCCGGGAAACAATCAGGCCATCTTCTAACCCTTGGCCGTGCCGCGAAAATGAAGAGCAAGGGCAAAGGCTTACCAGGCACAGCTGGAGGTCGTGTGGGCCATCTCTCGAGACCCGGATAGAACGGGCGGCCAAGATGGAAGAGCCCGGTTGTGCATCGGCCAGTTCCGTTCGACCTGCAGATCTTTCTTTCTCGTGCCAAGGATTAAATTGCCCCCCGGCCATACGCGGGGAGCTGTGTCCAATGACGGCGCCTCTGGTATCTGTTTCATTTTTTGTTGAGCCAGGTGCATTTCAACATGTTGCCGGTCACGGGACGCAAGTCTCCCTGCTGACACCCGGTCTGCCAGATGCCGTAAGTCACAATGCTACTCCAGATCTAAAACTAAGAATCGGGGCCGGAATAAACCGTCAGGAAGTTTATGTGTGCTGATTGGGGTTGCAGTTGGCCGCACGTTAAATTTTCAGTGATGCAATGATGCATACGGCGCACTCCGGGTATAACATTCTAGAAGGCTGCCGTTTAACTGGAGATTTCCCCCTTCTGCCGGTCAAAAAGAGGGCCACCAAGAGCCGGTAATATCAGTGGTCACCTGGAGAAATTTGTGGCATACAGGAGGAGGGCTAGCTAGATGGATTCAACTCATACCTAAGGAGGAACAAAGAGGTCATGGAATTAAGAACTTGATGAATCTAACTAAGCCTGTTACCTCCTTTATCGCCAGAGAACCCATTCTCTCACATTGGGCAGTGTTTGACATCTAGCCGGGACCCAAGGACGAAAATGATCTAGTCCCAGGGGGAGCGCTTTTCCCAGTCCTCTTCTTCAACAACAACATCAACATCGAACGTTGTCTCCAGATTGGCTCGTTTACCTTCATTAATCTTAGGTACAGAAACGATGATGGCACAGACTGTGTAGGCAAGGCAACTAGAAGCTTGGTTGCCATACTATGAGAGGTTAGTGGCCATATCGCAATAGGTCGCTGTGTCTTTTACTCATGTTCGAGGCATCGCACTTACCACAGTGTAGGCAAACGCCGCTTTTTTGGTCTGTAGAGTGGGTTTATTGAGCCAGGTAATGTCCTCAACCGACAGATGTTCTAGACCCCAGTCGTACCGAACGATTGCATCCCACTCATCTATGGACTCGACTTCGCCGTCCACAGTTTTAAGCTCGAATGTGCGGCCAAGCATGAAGGGCAGCTCCACACCGATGTAGGGGGTAGGTTGCAGGACCGGCCGCAAGCATACCCCGCAGCCAAGGCGTTGGAAACCCCTCCAAATGACCATGTCAAGACCTTTCAAGGTGTCTTCCAGGCAACCCTCTGAATCGTTGTGGGGGTACGTGTGAGTAGTATGAAAGCCAACATAGCCTCCTGTAGAAATGGTTCGTCAGCTCGGTTTTCAAAGGGGGCCAAATTCAGAGAATATTACCATCTGGTAGAAACGTCGGGTCTCTAACCAGGGCTTCAATCTCTCTGTCAAGGGGAGTCTGGGCATTGTTGAGAGGGTTGAAGCTACGCTGGATACTGCTGAAAGTAGCGTAAAGATTGTACGTGAGAGTGATCCGGTGCCCAGACTGAACCGGGAATACCTCGTGCTCGCAGTCACTATAAAATGCTGCCCATTGAAGTTCTGGTTGTTCCGATGTAGATCCCCAGTCAAACTTCATTACCTCATCATCATGCCGAACCTCGAGAGCACCACCCTCATGCTTGACTGGCAGACAAACGACAAGCGACCCGAACTGAGAGCGAGATCGAGGGGTGTCGACATGGGAACGGAAGTGGCCTGAGGGTCCGGTATAAACCTGGTATCAAGTAAGCACGTACAACGGAAATGTGTTGAAGCGATTGCAAATACTGACATTAAGCTTGTACAGCTCAGCCTTGATGATTCTCTGATCCGCGAATTTCGGGTTAGGAAGAAGAAGTTGGGATATCGCTCCAATGATACCAGTGCTATACGGGCAAAAGTTTGTGGAGAAATTCTGAGGCTCCAGTTTCGATGCCTTGCGGTAGCTCTCATCATACACATCTTCACCACCACGACCAAAGGTTGCAGGCTTCATTTCAGCTAGCAAGTGTTTGAGATTACCTGCAGTGGTCTCTTCAATGGGAAGGATGAGCTTTGATTGGCTTGCAGGAGTTGATACGTCCTTCGGGTCCCATCGAAGAGTGACCAAAGGGTGAGCACCAGAAGTTGGGCTCGAACTCTTGCTCATAGGACCTGGATACTCCTGGTGCTCGGAACTGATCGGTACTGTACCTCCACAAGCAAAGAGGAATTCCTTGTAGTTGGATTCAACACAGTGCTGCAGCGCACGCAGTTGATCATCAGTGTCAGCGTCTTTGACGTCTAGCATCTCCTGATCAGTGCCATCTGCGGTAGACTCGATCGACTTATCCGATTCCTCATCTTCCCAACTCTCGTAATCGTCATCCTCGAGGGACCAACCGACTGGCCTGGTGTGTTCTCCCCCGGTAGATGGAGAGGGTGCGATCTGTGGATCTTCTTCAGATGGCGTGCGGGGAGGGACTATACCAGGCACAGGAGCACTGTACCCAGTTGCGACGGGCTTTGAAGAATCTTGCGACTCCATTTTCGAGAGAAATGCTGACCTTCACGAAACTCGAATGATTGAAGAAAGGAAAAACGGTGTGCAAAAATTCACGGTCGGCAACACAAAGCAGGTACGTCCCCCGCCTGCCTCAGGCACCAGCCGGTCACGTGGACTCAGGGTCGAACATGCTGCTGAGGCCGAAAGCGGATGTATGACAATCATTAAATAATCAAGTGTTCCCAAGAGATATTAATTGCTTTCACTTTCTGCTCAAAAACGCTCATCTCGCTGTTGGTAGCCATCGGAGTAGAGTCAGTTCAGAGTTACTTGCAGGGACATCCCCGTTTTGCTGATGCAATGATAATACCAGACATAGCATGTGGTGCACTTCATCCAACGGCTATGCCATACCTGATCTACAACATTTCCGGAGAAATGCGTCTACATGGACCAACTACCAAAACTTTCGCCTTCACTTGACATACAACATTGATGGTAGTCCTTGGTGGAATGAAGACCTGAATATGTACCCACAATAAGCAGATCAGTTCCCCCCAAGTTCAACGGCTTACCCTATTCTTCCCGACTTCAATGTGATCCGATCACTAATGCTCAGTTTGTCTTTGAACCTTTTTCGTATAAGGACGTTTCTTATAGCACATTGGCTTTAGTATTCGGAGCGTGTAGGCTTGTTCTGGATTTTACTTCCTCATAATACACAACTCAATTCCAACGAATCGGACGTTTGGGCAACGTCAATCTGTAGTAAACTTAGTTCCTACAATCCAACCATCTTCAAAGATTCTTCCCACAGCCTACTCTCCTCCTTCTTGTTGTAAGTAAAACTTGAGTAGCGAGGGCCAAGAATACTGCCGTCATCCTCGCCACGCTCAGACTCAGCACAATCTGCGAGATACACACCACCTCGACCCTCCCACTCCTTGCCAACCGCTGCGACAACAGTAGTAGCAGCACCTTGTTCTGTGTTCTTCAGAACGTGCATGATAGGTTTGACGGCAGCCGCCATCACCTTGTCTGGGATAAATCGCCCAATGCCCGAGTAGACATTTCCGGGATGGAGACTGAGACCGTGAATGCCTTGAGACCCAAACCGACGCTCTATCTCATTGGCCATATAGATGTTGGCAGTCTTGGAGCGTGAGTAGGCAGCCCAGGCATCGTATGTGCTCCTTTCATAGTTGTAGTCGCCAGTGGGCGCTATGCCAGAGACACGGTGTGCCGAGGCGGAAACAACAACGACGCGTGATTGAAATTCAGCGGATGATGCCTTGAGCATAGCGGGCTTCAATAACTCGAACAGAAGGAAGTGCGACAAATGATTTGTGGCGAATTGTGTCTCAAAGCCGTCTTTTGTCAGCTGCAGATCAGGGACAGCCATGACACCAGCATTGGCGATGAGGATATTGACCTCAGTGGTCTTGGCTAGAATCTCCTTAGCACCGTTTCGTACACTCTCTAGCGAGGTCTGGTCCATGTGGATCAGGTGCATCCTTTCGTCTTTCCAGAACTCGGCCAAGGCAGTCTTAGCCTTGGCTGTATCTCTGGCGGTTAGGAACAGCGTGATACCAGTGGCGTCAAGGGCTCTAGCCGTCTCAATACCGATTCCAGAGGAGACGCCGGTGATTACAGCAACCTTGCCGACGAGCTTGCCATCCAGCCCGTTATCCTTGACAATTTGAAGGGCAGTTGGGCGGGCATCTCCTGGGCCGGTGGGATTGGCGTGGACTTCAGCGTATCGAGACATGTTGAGCTTTCGATGATTAGAAAGTATATAAAATATTGATGAAAGTTACGTATTTAACCGATATTGTTGGGAGAACGATGTTGAAGACAGGCTTTTACGCGCGAGGCAAATGGGTCTATATACTCCAAGGGCTACTTTGACTCCTAGAGAGCCGATAGAATTATCTCCGACTGTATCGCCATGCTCACACATCAGCAATCGATGCCGTTCGGACATACTGGAGTTTGGCAGAAACCTTCTTCTGGATCATCTCCAGATGCTCGAGAGTGACATTGTAACTCTTTCAGGATAGTGGAGCTGGAACAGAGAATGACATTTTTTCCAAACTTGGTTTAGAGGCATTCTCTAACGCCGGTCAGCGCTGAACCCTGAATTGATCCTTTGGGTGGGTTTATGTGATCGTGGTGGCATCCCGTTCCCCTGTCAATGACATTTTTCCCTTCTCAATCACCAGCTCCAAGCATCGCGATTGGGGACTTCAGCTATGGAGGCATCTAGCACCAGTTCCATTCCCGGGTCCGGCAGTAGCTCGGAGCATGTTCAATCGGCAGCAACTGATGCTGAGCGGAAGCACCGGAAGAGGGTGCTGAATAGGATGAATCAGCGGGCGCGCAGTAGGTGGCAATTCGGTCTACGTGATGATCATAGATACCGAGTGATAATGGCATACTAATCCCTGTGGCACTAGGAGACAGGATGAGAGGAGACCAGTCGAAGAAGAACATAGGCTCGTCAAAATTCGAGACGAATCGTTGGAGGGTAGATGAGTTTGAACTCCTCGAAGTACCTCGGCCGATTCATGGCTTCAAAGAAAAGGGGAAAACAAAGCCCGCCAAGATTCATAACCACAAACATGATAATCCATTGATTTTATCTAAAAAAGGTGGCATCCAGCTCCCCTCAGTATTCCACAGCCTGAGCCTCGCTCAAGTTGAGCAACACGCGCCACAATTCAGTCGATGGGCGAGGTCGCAATCATCGATGCTGAGTGCATCTCCGTGCTCTGACCAACTATTGAGTCTTGTTAATTACAACACATTCAGAGGACTGTTTATCAATAAGGCAATGCTAGCTACCCTTTCTGAACATTTCCCTCCAGGGAGCAACACAGCTGTCAACATCATGAAGGGCCTCCCTGGCCAGGCCACTGTTATTCCATCATCACCTGATATTCCCACATCTCTCGTCCCAACGCGACAGCAAATGAGAGTCCCCCATGCGACGTGGATGGATTTCATTCCATTCCCCCAAATGCGTGATAAGCTGATCAGGCATAACGACGAGTTCGATCACAGGCAGTTCATCAGAGATATGGTTGGGGATTTACTCGACGAACTATATTTCTTGAGACCAAGCGTCAAAACAAGCCCTCCTGGCACCCACAACATTACAATCCAGGATGGCCTCGATGACCAGATCACAGCAACAAGAAATGGGCTGATTATCTGGGGCGATCCTCATATACAAGACAGCTGGGAGGCCACGCCAGGATTCTTCAAAAGATGGGGTTGGGTGCTGGAGGGGTGCGGTGAGATAGTCAAGTCTACCAACTATTGGAGGTCATTACGAAATGAAGAGCCCATCATACCAGATCTTAATAGAAAAGAGGAGGAATATCCACTTGGCAAAATCATCAGCCGTGACGATCAACAGGAAGGATAATGCATGGGAGGACAGGACGTTTCTTCAGACTTAGCGGGCCCAAATTCCTATTAGCCTACAAATATCCAATCACTTCTGGTATTCTACACTGCTCCCTCTCTTCATAACAAAGGGCAACCGTCTTCGGTATATAGGTATACCTTTCAGAGCCTCAAACTTACAAGGATGGCGTCCCACCATGAAGCGGCTAATGGCCGTTTCAACGGGATCAGAAATCTGTTCCTCGAAAGTTGTCATGCGATATCATCAGAGACATTGAAATTATCTATGAATGTAGGCGTCATGTTTCGCAAACATACAAGTTGCTCGAAAAGAATTATATTACATTGTCCTCAAAGTAACTTCTGCTATACTTCTTTCATCCTTGTCCGGTGATCTATTTATAATGTTGGAAGAGGGACCCGGCCCGTCACCGTCATGGTGAGATATATGGCCATTTTCTCCAAAGCGTCTCTCTCTCTAGGCAGTCGATGAAGGTATCCATCTAAATTGAGGATCAAATCGATCAGGGCTTCTTTTTCTTCATAACTTGCCGCTTCAAGAGTCGGGAATAGGTAGGCTATTGAGCTTGATGCAACGCAAGCCTCCAGACTTTGAACAAAGGGTATAAACTTCCACGCCTCCACGCACAAGTTTCTGAATCTATCGAACAAAACCTCAGAATTATCGGAACCATGGATGACACTGCAGTCATAAAGCATCCGCAGTAAGTTGAGCCGCAGGCCGATTGATGATATCATGGTTTGAGCCACGTGAACGAGTGAGGGCTGATAGCTATTCCCAGAGATAGAACTGGGATCAGGCTTTTCGTGCATTAGACCTAAGTCATAAGATTTCTGAAGTAATTGGCAATATGCAGTCTCAAGGGCGTTCTCAGCTCCGGTGAGGTCTCGGATTAGTTGTGCTGAGGCTTCCGCATCTTGAGGCCCAGAATGGACCATCTGGCAACGAAGTATCAAGTCTCGTGCTGACCTGAAGACCTCGTTATATGTAATAAGACTTTGTTTCAAATACGGTCTTAGCTCCTCGCTTTCAATAAACGAAGCCATAGTGTCTGCAACAAGTTCGCCCCACGGATCTTCTGTTATGAAGTTGGTGCGGCCTTTGTTCATAAAGTAAAGGGCCTAGATTTGCGAGAGTTAGCGGGTTCTCAAGACTATCCGGGCATGTGTGTTCGGTATGGACGGGAAAGTTATACCATCGTGCCATAACTGTCAGTAACCAAACCACGGTGGAGTCCGTCATCAGACTTTGGAAGCCCTAATTGTTGTATAATATCTGCAATGGCCGCTGAATGAGTTACACATAGAGCATCACGCCCTCGATTGAAAACATTCTCTGTACGTTCCAACATCATGATGGATGCTAATGTCTCGACGGTCAGCGTTTTGCCCGGCGCAATTGCCCGGCGCAAGCTACGAAGGGCCTTGCCATAGGCAGGCAAGGTGACGAATTCCTTAGCTGAATCGCCGCGACGATATTCTCCAAAGACGGTGCAAAACAAACCCACGGTATGCTGTAAACTAGTGCTTTCCGACAGGCGTCTCGGCAGATCCTCTAGGTAGTGCATGGAGAACACCCAGCCCCAGTCTCGTTTGCCATCGAGATGGTAAACAATGCGGGAACCAACGCGGTCTGCTGTCGTGGTCAAGTTCGGACGGGGCGCAGTTCGGAAACGAAATGTTTTCGTTAGAGCCTGGTCGACACCTGCTGGGTTCTTGGTGCCTTCTAATGGACAGTGTCGTTTGCTCCGAAGAGGCTCCAAGACCCCTACTCCATGGCTAGCCTTGTTCTCTACTGGCAGTTTTCTCTGGTGCTCGTCATGATGACGATTGACAAACTTGATCAAGGAGCTTGGTCCAGGACATGCCAAGCTCTTCCGTATACACTGAGTGCATGTAGGCCATTTCTCATCACACTGAAAGAGGACAACAGATGCAAAGTTAGAATTGGTGTCTCTCAAATGCACTACGAAGGGAGGGCTGTGGGATGATTTTGCCTTTATTCTGCGCGTCTTGCACGGTTGGCAGGCGGTGGATTTGAGAGCGCCGGGCATGATAATGAATTTCGATTCCCTTGAGACGGAAGGCAAAGACGATGCCAGTTGTGTAGGCAATGAATAGCTCAGGGGTGTTCAGCAGCCATGTCCAATCGCTAAGCTAGAATGAAGGAAGAGAAATTCGGCCACTTCTCATTTGATAGCGCACCATGCATTAATAAATACATACCTACAGGTGGGGCCTAATACTTTGTCGCAACATCTTCCCCAAAACAATGATCATCATGCCTTAAAGTAAGCTTATGCTGAGCACAGCCAGAACAATGCCGACTCCGATGTGGCTGAGCATTAGGCACCAATACACCTTCCCCAGCGTCAGTTTTAGTTCTCCAGACAACCAACTGTGATAGCCCCTCCGCATTGTCTTCTTGGGACATCATTGCCTCCTCCCTAACCAGCCTATGGCTCACCCAGTTGACCATGCTATACGAGCCTTTAGCGGACGGTAGTGTGCGGCTACTTCGGCTTCTGCCACTATCGGGCGGCCACAAAGGAATTGACTGCCAGCTTTTTACCTGTCCCCTCTTGAAATCCAGAAGCACGCATCCTTATGAAGCCTTATCATACGTATGGGGGCCCGAGGACAATCAGCAGTCTATCCGCATGAACAACTGCGAAGTTCCTGTCCGGACCAACCTCTATGAAGCGCTATCGTGTCTTCAAGATCCGTTTATCGAGCGGATCATATGGATAGATGCTATTTGCATCAACCAAGAAGACATAGATGAAAAGGGACAGCAGGTTCAGTGCATGGCAAAGATCTATGCTAGAGCCAGTCGTGTAATAGTCTGGCTTGGAAAAGTGGCAGACCAAAGCAATGAAGCTCTAGAAGCAATACGAGCGGCTGCAGAAGGACAATATGTGGACTCTGCGACCGACAAAGCGATCGTCACACTGCTAGACCGGCCATGGTTTAAGCGTATCTGGGTAAGAGACGGGGTGCCAAGCAATATAAGCAGAATTTATTAATAATTATCATCAGGTCCTCCAGGAAGTTGCTGCAGCTCGACATATCCTGATCAGGTCTGGCCGCACAGAAATCGATGGATTTGCATTCTGCTCAGGCCTAAATGCACTTGAAATATCCTATGGAACAAATCAGAGCCTTGGTGATATAATACCTACGATAGCCTACCTGATAAGAGGCGCAGTCTTTCGGCCTCGGTATGAAGAACCTGAAACGAGTCAGGTAGAGAGGTTTGCGCTAAATATACGTCCTCTAAGCCAGCTAGTCGACACCTATCATACCCGCCAGGCTACCGACCGTCGAGATATGATCTATGCCCTCCTGGGTATAAGCTCGGATGATCCCAGTGGTCTTGACGATGCAGGCTTATCGCCCAACTACCAGATGCCATGGACAGAAGTCTTTCGGAATCTTGTCAGATTCTCTACATCTGACCACATGTCGATACAAGTTTGGGATGATAAACAGGCGGCGTGTATTAAGGGCAAGGGCTGCCTTCTTGGAAGAGTATCTAACGTTGAAAGACATCATGCTCGAGATGACATGCAAAGTGTAAATTTTCTGTGGATGAAGCCTTTTTACCAGAATGGAATCATGGGGTCTCATTTGGCCTTCCCAGCTTCAGCCAAAACCATTCAGGCAGGGGATGCTGTGTATTTACTCCAGGGAGCACAGATGCCTTCAATCGTGAGGCTGTGTGACGGTCATTTGGCTGTTATCGTGATTGCAGTTCCCTTACCGGAATATACACAGCCAATCACGGTATTTCGACATGAATTCCCGGTCGTCTGGGACTGGGAGGCATCTCAAGGCAAAGCGCAAGATGGGACATATTATGAAAGTCTGATAGCTAGCTGGAGGAAGCCCAAGTGCCCAAACACAGAGTGCAAGTGCCAAGATTATCTACACGAAGCCACGAAGTTATGGGACTTGGGACTGATTTTGAATGGACTGGAAAGGTACGAAGAAGCAGGGAAGACCCTCGAGAAAGCTGTGAACATTTATGGATCGGCTTTGAGAACCGCAAAAGCTAGTCACGGTCCTTGGACAAATTCAGATAACAAGGCACGGAGTGTAATGAATGATATCATCATCAGGGAACAAGGCGCCGACACCGAGTGGAAGGCTAAGGAGAGGAGGACGCCGCTCTCACAAGCGGCAGAAAGTGGGCATGAATCCTTTGTGCGGCTGCTGCTTGACATGGGCAGTGATGCCGATGCAGAGGATGATGATGGCAGGACAGCATTATTTCACGCTGTTGAAAATAGGCGCGAAGCTATTATATGTCTACTGCTTGGCAAAGATGCCATCATTGATGCTCGTGATGGATCAGGAAGGACGCCACTTTTGCAGGCTGCTGTAAACGGAGATGAGGCTGTTGTGCGGCTGCTGCTTGACATGGGCGGTAATGTTGATGCAAAAGATGATTGGGACAGGACAGTATTATATCACGCTGTTGCTAATAGGCACGAAGCTATTACAAGGCTACTACTTGATAAAGGTGCCACCATTGATGCTGCTGAGAGATGGGGAGGGACACCGCTTGGGCAGGCTGCTGCAAATGGGCATGAGACCCTCGTGCGGCTCCTGCTTGATAATGGTGCCGATATTGATGCTGGTCTTCCTCCATCGCAGTCTGGCTCTGCTCTAGAGCAGGCTGCTAAGAACCGCCATGAAGCCATTGTACAGTTGCTGATTGAAAAGGGTGCTACTGAGAGCGTCCCTTTTTGAATGGGTCCATACGCTGTTGCTTCAGGCTGCTACTACTTGGTAATGTTGAGCGTTAAGATGGATTCCTTTGACGACTATTAGAGGCTGTTAGGAATGGACAGAAGGCTAGTGGTTGCGCATGCTACTTGATAATGGTGCTGATATTGATGTATTGATGTGGAGATGACTTTTGAGGTGGACAGATTTTGCCGTGCCGTGTTTCCAATGGGAAAGACGACATTCTTGTAGAGGATAAAGTTGAAAAGCAAGGTGGGAACAACGCACTTGTCAACTCACAAATCGTGCCTCGTGAATGTAAGCGTTCAGTCTCTCTCTTCCATCATCAAAAGTTAGAGCTCCATGCCAGAAGTGAAATCTCTGGGCCTCGCCAAGGGAATCCTCATACATATACTCTATAAAGTCCATTGATTAAAACTCCGGCGGTGTCCTATAATTTAGCCTTCATTCGGGTCAGTGATCCGATAGTTGTGTAACCTGAGTCTCAGCCTTGGAATATCAATAGAATCAACAAGCTAAGAGAATGCCACTTCACATATAAAGAAGTAATCTTAGTTTAGGGTAATATACTGCCCGGGCATATAGATTAAATTTTCTATGGACTTAAAAATGTGTATCTTGTCATTGAAAGCACAGGTGCTTAGTATATTCGCCAATGGCGATAATGAATACTACTATTTCTTATCACCCGCGTGGTCTGATCGGAACCGTTCGCGATTGACTCGGGTTGCTGCTCCGGAACTGGGCTCTGTGCGAAAGGATAGTGGGGAGTCTGATAATGCAGCTCTTTTATCCGTCTGCGATTTGCCTAATAGCTTATGTTCCAACCCTCTTATGGAAGGCTGAGAATGGACTTCTGAAAGGAGGTATTGTGAACTTTATACACCTGCCTATTATAGCCGTCGATACGACGGTTAACACGGCTTGTGATAGGAACTAGAATGTCATGGGACTTGTTATAATAATGCCACTGAGAATCATGCCCTCTGTATCTATTCTTTCCCGTAATATATCCCGTCTTTGAAGTTGAATTTGTGTTGAATATTCAAAATGAAGCGAGCATCAGCCTCTACCATACCATGGCTGCTCTTGTTGCCAAGCTTGGCATTTGCTGGGTTCTTCCCACGGCCAGTCATAGATGTTGGCCCGCCAAATGAAGAATATAGCCTCCTAGATGTTGATGTAACGGCTACCAATGGCTGGGGAACCTTTGACCAGCTCATTGACCACTCCAACGCCAGCCTTGGTACATTCAAGCAACGCTACTGGTATGGAACGCAGTACTGGAAGGGGCCCGGGTCGCCCATCATTTATTTCAACCCTGGCGAGCAAAGCGCGACCAATTTCAACAACACATTCATGACCAACAGTCGACTGACTGGCCTCTTCGCGGAGGCAGTCGGTGGCGCCGTCGTGATGACAGAACATCGATATTGGGGCGAATCGTCTCCGTATGACACGTTGACAATTGACGCCTTGCAACACTTGACCGTGGAAAACAGCATCAAAGACAACATCTACTTCGCCAAGAATTGGGTCCCTCCCTTTGACGATAGTGGTGAGAGCGCACCAGACAAGGCCCCATGGGTCTTCTCAGGTGGCTCATACACTGGCGCAATGGCTCACTGGATGCTCAATACCGAACCCGGGACCTTCTGGGCATACCACAGCACCAGTGGTACTTTGGAGGCTATTCGTGACTTCTGGCAATACTTCCGACCTGTCCAGGAGGCAACTCCAACGAACTGCAGCAATGATCTAAATGCTGCGATGGTCTATATTGACAATCTCCTTTTGAACGGAACGGAACAGGAGAAGTTTGAGCTAAAGGACAAGTTCATGCTTGGAGATCAGGAAGATGGCGACTTTGCCTCGTAAGTGTATTTGACCCATAAACATCCTAAACGCAAAGTCAAAGGTTGAAATCGCCCGCTAACAATGATCCCACAGATGGCTCGAGGTTGGCCCATGGACATGGCAGTCGACCCAATTTTACACCGAGTCAGTCAAAGGATATAATGACTATTACAGATTTTGCGATTATATCGAGGTAGGAAAACTCTGCGACTCTCTGGTCTTCTCTCAACTTGTTCCCTCTCTTTGCATCCACTACACCAAGGCTATAGAACCCTTTGCGCTAACCTTCTGCTTTTGTAGAATGTCTGGCCTGGCTCAGGAAATGAAGTGCCAGGACCGGAAGGAGTTGGCAATGACAAAGCCATCGATGGATATGCAAGGTGGATGACCGAACAATATATGGCAGGCTGTAAGTTCCAGTGTATGCTGATGATGACTGTAAAAGCTAACCAGTCTGTGTGTGTGCTTCAGTATGCGAAGCCTCGGGATATCCAGAGTGGCAAGGAACGTACAACACCGCCTGCTTCGCTCTGAGCAACGCATCGAGCCCCATGTACACGGACTTGAGCGTCGACAATTTTGCCGGCCGACAATGGGATTGGATGCTGTGCAATGAACCGTGAGTTATCCTTACTCCCCCATGTTTCACATGCTAATCATTATGAACTGTTGAATAGGCTGCTATACTGGCAAACGGGAGCTCCCAAAAGCGAGAGCAAGACTCTGGTGCCCCGGACCGCCAGCGCGGACTACTGGGAGAACGTCATGTGCAACCTCGTATTTCCCGAAGGCAGATTCGGGCTCAGCAACGGCAAGACGGTGGAGGACTACAACAACTACACGTCGGGCTGGGCAGGAGAGTACAGCGAGGATGCCCGGATCATGGATGCGAACGGGCAGTTTGATCCCTGGCGCGATGCGACTCTGAGCTCAGTCGACCGGCCAGGCGGACCAATGCAAAGCACTCCAGAGCATCCCATCCGCGTCATCCCCGGCGGCATGCATTGCTCTGAGTACTACAAGAACAACTGGGATGTGAATGAAGAGACGAAGAACATTGCCTATGAGGAGGTGGAAACGTTGAAGGGATGGATAGACGAGTTTTATAAGGCCAAACGCAAGGCACAAGCGTAAAGTGGGATTACAGGAGGAGAGGCACTGAAGAAGAGGCCTAGATCTCAATCATGTCCACTGTAGCCACTGTAGCCAGGCCTCAACCAACCGAAGTCCGTCATCAGAATATTCAAACACATCCCTAAACAATTCTCATGTTACTCAGTGCCGAGTTTAATTGGGACGACGAGATACAGACACACGTGAAATACACCGTATGAGACTTGGCGAGTTACTGGAAAATTTGTACTTTATTTATTTAAGCTTGGTGTCCTGGTAATCTCCCAGTGAAGTATGACCGTAATATTTGGCCTACCCTACAACGCTTTTGGCACTTGGCACTTAGCCGTGGCCTTCACACTCGGATCAGACTCAGATGTTGCCGTCAACGTGACAGCTCCCGTATCAACCGCCCCCTCTCCCGCGCCAACGGCAACAAAGGCCGTCTGTGTCTCTCCGTATTTTGCTACGACGAACACATTCGGCACCTCCACCTTCCAGCCATCGCCCTCGACCGAAGCCTCGAGACGGAAGATGTCCGATCCTGCGTATGCCGTCACGTCGTGCGGGTGCGATCCCCCCGCGACATAGGTGCCGCTGTTCTTCAGCTCGAACGAGCAGTAGACGCCCGTAGTCGTGGGCGTCCTGCTCTTCCCCGCGACCGCGCCGCCCTCAGCCAGCTCAACACCAAACTTGCTGGCCCCAGATCCCTCCAGCGACCGCGCACCGACCGTATACGAAAGCACGCCGTCCGCGTCTCGCCGGCGCGTGAGGACGTAGAAATGCAGCTTGTTCGCCTCGTCGACATGCTCGTACTGGCTGCCCGAGCCGGTGCCCAGGTGGAACAGCGCGTCGGCCAGCTGGCGGTAGTCACCCAGTGTGATCATCTGCTCACCGCCGCCGGGCTTCACAAAGTCGACGAGCTCAATGTCCTGCGGGTTCGCGTCAATGACCCACTGGAACGGCGCGCTGTCGACCTGCTTCGACTTGCTGATCAGCACGCCCGCGTCGGCCTGGAACGAGTCGGCGCCCATGCGGTCGACCACCTCGACGTCGTAGTAGTTGTAGCCGCCGCCGTCACAGAAGACATCGTTGCTGACGTTGCACGAGGGGGAGAGGTCCCCGGCGTCACCGAGCTCGACGCGCAGGCCCATCAGGTCGGACACGACCGATCTCGCTGTCAGGCGCGCCACGATGATGCCCGACTCGGCCAGGGCGGAGCGTGAGAGGCGGAGGAGGCTGCTCTCCTCGATCAGGCCGAGCTGGTACTTGTCTCGGACGGTGTGGAGCGATCCCATCGAGCTTCCCTGCAGCGCGGGGATCTTCCATCTCGTGTGCGGTCCGCCGGGTCCGTTGAACGAGCCGCGCGACATCATGGACCAGGGCCCCGTGTAGGCGCGCTGCAGGGGCGTGCCGTACGGGTTGTTGTAGTTGTCGCCAATGTTCAGCAGGTGGCTGAGCTCGTGGGCGTAGACGGCCATGCCGGAGCTCTCGGCCTGGGTGGACGAGCCGTCCCCGGCGTTGGGCCAGATGCACGAGGCGGCGGCCCAGCTGGACCAGGGGACGTAGCGGGTGGTGGCCCAGTTGGTGAGGTTGGAGGACGCGTCCTTGGGGGGGCCGAAGTCGTCGGTGACGTCCTCCTTGGCGGCGAACTTCATCTGCCCGAACTCCTGCCAGGTGGAGGACTCGTCCTGGCCGGACGAGAGGAGGAAGACGAGCTCGAACGAGTCGGCCACCTCGTCGCCGACGTCTTTGCGCCACAGGCCGAGGCCGTCGGTGCGGAGGTCGACGTTGCAGGCGTCTGCGACGGGGCAGGAGCCCTCGTTCATCCAGTCGTCGATTCCGTACTGCCAGGAGAGGGAGGGCATGCGGTAGACGCCGTACACGGTGAGGTCGACGCCGAATCGACCCCCCGAGTCCTCCATCCAGTATTCATGCAGGGTGTGGCCTTGGTTGAGCTCATTGGGGGTGTTGAGCAGGTCCCGGTAGAAGACAGGTACGTCCGCGACAGGAACATCAGCGACATTTGACTGCGGGTTCCCAAAGATGGTTGATTCGGCGGGCTGAGTGATGACAAACGGTTTGTCCGAGTAGTCGAGGGTGATGAGAGCGATATGGAAGTTGCGCTCAGAACCGGTTTGTGAAGGGTTGCTCCAATTGGTCCGGGGAGGCGCGATGAAGTCGCCCCAGGTCATGTCATCTGGGTTGACCCATTTCTGAGGATCAAGAGGCTCAAAGGGATCTGTGCGCGGGATGCATGAGGCTGCGTGAGCCAAGACGGCGCCCAGGCCGAGACCCAAGGCGGTGGTAAGCTGCATGACTACAACAGTGATGGCCGCACAAGCGAGCCAAGATGAGCAGGTGAAGGAGTTTGGACAATGCGGTTGCACCACCGCTTGTTGCTTGCGGTCAGTCCACCTTGAATTGAGAAACTTCACAGCCCGTCTCTTTCTTTATACTCCTCATCCCGCGAACCCGACTGCCAACCCCGCCTGGGCAGCTTATCTCCTACCTCTCTGGACGGTTCTTTTGCTTCTGGCCTACCGTTCGATTATTAGTGGGTAGGCCTTTTGTAAGGTTCAGTGCCCAGGATCAGATACACCCGGACTGATCAACCGGCGGTCGACCTGCCACATTCGGGGAGGCTTATGGGTCCTCTGGCTTGCTAACAGTTACAAGCGGTTCACCAAACTCGTCCATGATCTTCCGTTATCACGGGCGCCTTGGAGTCTCCGCACTCTGGCTTCGGGTGGGCTCCCGTGGCCTGGTCGTAGGCGGCAAATCCAACGGTTTTGTAATCTTTGACTTCTCGGTCCGTCCCTGTATGTAGTATTGGCCCCTCGATACCCCTGCGTCCCATAGGTTGGTTATCTCGCCCAAATGCCGCCATGTGCATTAAGCTTGTAGAAGTCTCCATATCCAATGACACCAGCCACCCGATTTCGTGTGCCGCTGTCTCGTTACATCGCATTAGTTGATCAATCGTAGTGATGTCAGTGAATGCAGGGGAATGTTGTTATGGCCCTCTTGTAGCTGTCGTCTCGGCCATTTCCAATTCATCGCAGCCGCGCGCTGCCTGGAAGTGCCAACCACCTGCGTTGCGCAGTTGAGCGACATGATTATTAGTGAGCTGAATTCAGGTCAGCCTCTCTGCCCATGTTCTCGTGCTGAGCGCAGCAGGTTTGGGGCATCGTCTCTGGTTAGCGACCAAGATGCCTGCCTCAGTCTCGAGATGAGTGCTGAAAAGTTCGACCTCGGCTTTGAATGGACAGACCGTCGCACCGCATTCAATGGCGTGAAGGGTTGCAAAATCTAGAAAGCAAAGCAGATTCAGGTAAGAGGGATATGGCCCGACTTCATCATCCTCTGCGTATCCCGATCCACACGCACAAATATGCCAGCCGGGTCCGAGCCCATCCTCCGGTTATCCATCTCATCCTCGTCAACCAGGTACGTCGGCGCCGAAGAGGTAGCGGCACTCCGCTTGTCCTGCTCCTCGTTGTACGCGAGCTTGCCCTCGGACCGGCCCATCATGAAGAGCCTGGAGGCGCCGTACAGCTGGGTGGTGATCCACAGGATGAAGATGATGGGGGTGACGACGCGGAAGGCGCGGCTCCAGAGCGGCCAGGACTTCTGGAGCAAAAAGACGGTGACGGAGACCTCGGCGGTGGCGGCGGCGACGACCCAGGCGCAGCAGAAGTAGGCGAGGCGGGAGCGCAGGACGTGGTTGCGGCTCTTGACGCGCCAGACGATCATGGAGACGAGGACGGGGATCTCGGAGATGAGGTCGAACATGCCCCAGACCATGCACATGAAGAACTCCATGGTGGCGTCCGGGTGCCTGCGGATGTCGGCGAAGAGGGCGAGCGAGGTCTGGACGATGATGAGCAGGCCGATGTGGTGGGCGATGGTGATGGGGCTGGCGAACTGGGTGCGGAAGCACATCTCGTAGAGGTAGTAGGACGTGTAGACCTCGGAGAAGATGAAGAGCATGTCGCCGACGGTGATGCGCGACGAGCGGCGGTCGATGTGAGTAGAGAAGTCGGCGTTGCCCACGAGGAAGCTGAGCACGGGGAAGACGCTCGTGCACAGCAGGATGAACATCATGATGGCGCCGATGTGGTAGTAGGTGAAGGAGCGGCGGCGGCGCTCGTTGCCGCTGGCCAGGAGGCGCTGCCACGTCTTGGGGTAGAGGCGGCGCAGGATCCAGCGCTCGAGGACGTTGGAGAGCAGGACGACGAAGATGACGCTGCACACGAGGATGAGCGAGCCGTACGGCAGCATCTTGGACAGCGTGCGGTTCTTGAGCGTGTTGATCTTGGGGCCCTTGTACCGCCCGCCGGGGATGCGCGGACCTGTCATTGTCGCGGTTTCTCCCTCACGGGTTCAATTGATCCAGTCTGTGTCTCTGTGTCTGTCTGGGTGGTTTCTATATATCCTCACGGCCAACTATCACGGCCGTGACGCGGCTGAAGACGATCGGAGAGGCAGTGTTTGCCCGGCGCCCGCGGCCACCCGCAAGAAAAATGGCCGCAAAAGGGTGCCAAGAAGGGGGCTGAATGACGCGCGACTTTTTTTTGTCTATTCTGAAGGGATTGCGAGGCGGGCAGATGGGAATAAGCAGGAGAAAAGTTCCAGGCCAAGAGGCTAGTCGTGTAACTAGTGATCAATTCATACTCGTATCACCGTTTCAAAGTCTGCGAATGTTCGTCGACACACGCCCAAGCCAAGCCGTGGGATCAGCAGGCCCCATTTCTGTCGCGTGTTTGCTGCTGCTGGATGTGCCCCGGATTCTGGTACTTCTGATACTCCGCCAGCGCAGGGGCAGGACGGACGAGAGAGTGGGAGAGATGAGATGAGATCGGAGAATGGCGGAGAAGGGACAAATGGACACAGAATCAGAGATTCAACAGCGGAAAAGGGGTCACTGACGCTAAGAACGTTCAACTAACGGGAAATTGACAGGTCTTCGGTCTCCGTTGGCTCAGCCGTTGCCCCAAACAAGCGGGAAAACGCCTCGCCGGCCAATATTGATTCCTGCAGGGGCCAGTCTCATCTCGGGGTCCGGCCAGCGGTCTTCTCAACAGATCAGATCCGCCCTCGAGGTTTCTCACATGCCCGTGGGCTGTCCAGAGTCACGCTGCTCCTCAGGCCAAGCCAAGCCCGTGTTTCATGCAGGGAAACATTGCTCATCCGGCAAATATAGTGCGCTTGTGCGTGCCTGGTCCCTGATGAGGGTCCAACGGTGACTCCAGTCTCCAACTCCCACCACGGCTAGCCGCACTGACATGCCGCGCGTCCTCGTGTTCGATTTCGATCAAGCAATTTACCTCGTCCAGGAATGATGGCACCGTCTACGCTCTAGTCTCTATTGGGGTCAGCCCTAACAGCCGTCTGCCGCTTAGAGACGGTGCATCACTGCATATCCGCGTGCCGTGGGACTTTTGATCGACTGCCACGGTTGTTCAGATGGGCGAGATGCCCCGTAATCTCTCCGTCACGGTGGAGGGCGGCCACCCGTTTGAATTGATTCTCGGTTGCTGCTCCCGAGGAGGAGCCTCCAGTTGACGTAGCTGAGTCTAAGCCTCGCTGCATTGCCGTGATCCTTCCACCAGCATCCCACATCCATTTACCATTACGGCTCTGATCAGACGAGCTTGGGCCGGCTCCAAAAGTTCAAACAGGAAGGCGCTGAGCAATGCCGAAACCATATGACGCTGCCTGGGGCTGGCAAATCCTCCTGAAACGATGTTGGCTGAGCATGCAGATAGAGCGTCATGACACTTGATGAATGTTTTTTTTATTGGATCTGCCTTATACCACATGCAGTAGCTTTATTCTAACCTACCTCCATCACATGCTTCTTCACCCCATGGACAGAATATTCGTCAGGTCCTCAAACGAGTAGGCCAACGCCCCGGCCGCCCCGGCCGCCCCCTCAAGCACCGGACTCGCCACCAGCCCGTCCGCCGCCGACGCCTGCAGCACCCTCGCGAGGTCGCTCTCGTCCGGCGGGTGGCACTGCGCGAGCGAGTACTCGACCACCATGGCGATGCGCATGTACGACTGAGGCTCGTAGACGACCAGGTCCGCCCACGCGTTCCCGGAGGCCTCTTGCCTCTCCTCGTTCTCGTCGTGGGAGGATCGCGGAAAGACGGCATCGCGGAGCAGGGGATGCGCGCTCTTGGGCGCGTGCATCAGGCCCTTGCCGACGCTCTCGGTCGTCTTGAGGTACTCGACCGCCTTCTGGATGCACTGGAGCGTGCTGTCGGCGCTCTCGTAGGTGCTCCTGAAGCTGCGCATCACGCTCGTGTAGGCCTTCATGATGCGCGGCGCCTCCTGGGATTTGGAGGTGCCTTTCATCATCTGCGTCTCGAGGATGTGCCATGTGAATGGGAGAGCGAGGAAGGTAATACTATCGAGCGTCAGAATTGGACGTTTCAATATATCATGATGAGACTTACAATGTGTTTGGGAGATATCTCGTCAAATCAAGTCTGTTCAATTCGAGAACACTCTCCGTGATGCCTCGCAACGAGTGGTCCATGTTGAATCGACTGCGCACCTGATGCTCCCCAGGCGGGAAGAGGCCGTTGTTCGCCTTGACAGACAGCAGCAAAGCATGATGGCAGATTGATGCTTTGGCAACACTACAGCTCTTAGCGACAGCTCAAATGATGGCGAGACGTCATGGAGCCAGAACTTACAAGTAGTAAATATAAATCATCTTCATGAACAGTGTGACAAAGCGATGTCCCTCGGATATCTCAGCCGGAGATTTCACCGTCGCCTTGGAGGTCTCATACCACAGGTCAAGCATTTCCAGGCACAATGTGCCCTCCTGGATCATGCCTTCTGATGCCCCGACCGAGGAGGTTGTGGAGGAGCCGTGCCGAAGGACGGCAAATACCTTATCAAAGATCACTACCAGCTGGCACAGTGCAGACGATATGTGGACGAGGACCTGCTTCGTTTCTCTCTCGTAGACACTCTGGCACTCCAGCTCGTTTTGAAAGTCGCTCCTCTCCAGACCAGGCTGGCTAAAGTCGAACTCGTCAGCGTGGATATTGACCGGTCGCCGCAGACTCAACGCCATGATCCTGTCTCTCAGGATGCAGCACCACCACAGCCTCTTCAGCGTCTGTGAATTGCCAGATTGGTGGCTCGGTAGGTGATACTTGTCTGCACGTTCGCTTCGGGCAAAGTGGACGGCCGTACTGAGCCAATAACTGTTTATCATGTGGTCGCCTTCTGGGGAGTAGTACGTCATGAGTAATGCGGCTTGTGCCTTGATTATGTTGTCTCTTTGGCATGTCAAATCGAACAGAGCCTTGAGACCGTCAGCTAGAGTTAGATGAGTGTCAGGGAGGACAGGGCAAACCTTTGTTCTAGAGTACAGCTGACTACGTGCTTCTTTCACGCCAGGAAACCCAAGTTTCTTAAGCTCGGGCAGTGAGACATACTGGGAAGGGTTAGTTTTGATGCAGAACGACACCATACTGGATGTTCAGATGTGCTTACAGGACATGAAGCAAAAAGCACCGCGTAGAGCAGTAGTAATGGAATGTCTCTCCCAGAAGGATGGAAGTAAGATGCCCAGAAGGCACCTTCATCAATGAGGGGAAGGATTGGATGTACAATACGGAAGTACTGTTTGAGAAATTCGTTCATCAGTGCGCGCGACGGGACATGAAAGGAACCCTGCTGCTCCAAGAAGGCGGCTTCGCTTGGCGATAGCTGCCATAAGCCCTGACTGTCGATGAATTGGCAACAGGAGTGCAACATCCAGGGAGGGTCGGCATCAGATGCCGCGTCTGAATGGAACATTAAGGCAGATTGGTCCGACTCTGTAATACGTGAGTAACATGGACTTTAGGGATTGGAAGCAGCTCCTACCTTGAAGCGCAGCCACAGGTTGACGTGTAGGTCTCTTGCCTGCGATAATCTGTGACAAGGTCTTGCCGCTTATAGGGTCGACTGCGGAGTTGAAGAACTCATTGTGGTAGGATAGATCGACGGGGAGATAGGAATTTCTCTGCTCAGACCTAACATTCTCTTCGGTATCCTCCCAAGGGAGCATAATCTCGTTCTCAGTAGCCTGCAATGCTTGTCCTGGCGTATTTACCACGTCGGGGAGCAAAACAGGGGATCTTAGGCTGGCTGAGAATGGCCCAAAACTTGCCTCACCTATCTCGAGACTCGATGACGGATTGACAACGTTTTCTACTGGCTCACGCTCCAACACGTCTTCAGAAAAACAATCCGATGGCGATGACCCCTCCGGACTCTTCCCAAGCTTGGCCGCCCGGCGTTTTCGATTCAACGATATCCTGATACCATCGTGTAAGTCAACATGCAACATACTGGGCACATGCTGGGCCAGGGGGCTCATCATACCGATGCGGATACTTGGGACGCTTTCTCGGTACCATGGCACAGCACAAATCACCGATCCGGCAGTTGGTGCAAGGCGCTCCAGCCCGCAACACATCACAGCGCACCTTGCGACTCCTGCATGCAGTGCACGCCCGCCTTGACCTAGCTGGGCGGGTCTCCCCAGATTTATCGCATGAGAGCGTGCCAATAATCTCCGCGTCGAAGACGCCGAAGCACTCCATACCCTCGTCGTCCTCCATTGTCTCAACGTATGATTGCGGTGCCGAAGTGGGCTTAAGATCCGGCTGAGTGGTTCACTGAAAGGCTGGTGCTCTGGAAACATGGAACTCAATCTTGGAGACCGAAAGTTGCGATCAAGTGAAGCTGACCCATGGGGGGATTCGGGACTGTAAACGTATTTGGCAATTTCCATGCGATTCCGAGGCTATGGGCGGCTGTGATGATCCAAAACGGATCCGATGGCATCGGATCCGGTACACCATAGAATAAGCCAATGATGAGTTGTTCCGGGTCCTCCGTCTCGGAATTAAGGGGTCGCTTTCCGAGTTTCGGAACGGCTACGGTCCGGCTCCGTGGAAAAACTGAGTACTTGAGTAGAAACTGGTTCTTAATACTGAACTCTATATTAGCTGAATCGCTTAGACCTTCAACGTGAAAGAGATTTCCGCAACATTCATTCGGGCGCGATTTCGATCAAGTTGATTTACTTACATACAAACAGCGAAACAACTTTAGTATATGGTTGGGACGACTAGGAAAATAGTTGCGATTAGGTGAGCCGGTGGGACTAATCACAATTACAGAGCTTTATGTGGTGGGATCAAAAGATACAGCTTGGCCGGAATTCTTACAGAGCAGGAATTCAGGCCCCTCTTTACAACTTTTTCTATGTAACAAATGAAAGATCCAAGTAGTTGCTCGTCGGCGCTGCACGACCGCAATCGATGACCGTGCTGATGTCCATTTCACGCATGTCTAGGCAATCGCCCTGTTGGCATCGCTTTACGCAGTCTAATCTTTTACCGCATTCTTCACATTAACTTGTCTCATTCGCTAGGTAAACAAAGGGCCATTCGCTATCGTCACTGCATACACCATGCCTAACAGTGTCAGCTCCATTGAAAGCTATGACTCGGATAAACCTCCCCCATTGGAGATCGATAATAAACAGCTTCTGGCATGTGCGACAAATATTTTGGGGACCCTTTGCACAAGTGCTGTCCCCATGACACGAGGGGTCAATCATGAGGTCTTCCTTCTCTCATTTGAAGCCAAAGGCAATACTCACCCAGGCCTCGCAAAGGCTGGTCATCGCTGCATTGCACGGTTCACTCGCATTAACTCGGTTGCTGCCACGCGGAGAGATGCCAGCGAAGTGGCAACGCTGCGGTACCTGAAGCGCAAAACCGACATACCTGTCCCTGAAGTCTATCACCAGGATCTCGGCCTCCATAATCCAGTGGGAGCACCTTACACTTTGATGGAGTATATACACGGACGGCATCTTTACAAGCTCTGGGATGCTCTTGACCTCGTTGCAAAGAAAGCAGTGCTGTCGCAGGTTGCCACAGTAGTCGCCAAATTCGCATCGCTGCGCTTCCAATCAGTTGGATCTCTTCACGACGAAGGCATCGTCGGACCTCTCATCACTCCCACTACAAATATCCAAAGAGGTCCATTCTTTTCAACCAAAGAATACTTGCTCTCATTCGTGTCACCTGATGATATTTCTTCGCCAGAGCTGATTCAACTCTTTAGTCAGATTCAGAGAGAACTTGATGCATTCTTTACAAAGACAGAGAAGGACCCAGGACTCGCGCCACCGTTTGCCATGATTCATGCCGATTTTGATGGTCAAAACATGCTCTTCATCAAGCAGCCTGACGGTTTGCCACCAAAACTAGCCGGGATCATTGACTTTGAGTACTCTTATACCGGACCTCTGTACTTTCTGTTTGAATACCCGATTTTCATACAAGATGTGTCTTGGTCGAAGGAGCTTTACCCTATCAACGCCATCTTGCGGCCTCATTTTGTTCGCGAAATTTTCAACAGGCTACCCGATGAAGAGTCACGGAGAATCCTGATTGCATGTATGAACAGCAAAAGCTATACGCTGAATAGCTTCCAATCGTCTTTGATGTCTATAGAATCCTCTGAAAATGGTCTCATCGACCTGGCTAAATCTTACTTGCAGTGTGTGCGAGAGGGTACACACCCTGCCTACACGGGAAGGTTGGATTACACTGCGGAGCTGTATCTAGCAGACGGAAGTCTGGTCTGAAAATAAATATGATATTATAAAATATTATTTGAGATTAGTTAGTAGCCAACTCTAATTGGGTAATCTTATATACTAACACGGGTACTCGTGAATATTACGGCCGCGGTATTATTGGACCCTTAGCATCGCGTAAAAACGCGTATCAGCGAGCCCGCGCCGCGTGGCCAAACTTGTATTGATCTCGAAACCTATCAACAGCAATATTTTGTGAGCTATGTCGCAATCAACGGAAGATCGGCAAGATATAATTATACCTATACACCCCAAGCATGTGGCCAACATTGTTAGTCGAATTAAAAACCATGAGTTTCGCAACTATCTTCTTCCACAATCTACCCAACGACTTTGGATATATGAAACCAGCCCCTTATCATCAATTCGATACATCGCTACTATAAGTCATGGAAAGCGTCCTGGGGAGATTTGCAATCCCCATGGATTAAGCAATGACGAATTCGATCGTGGCGACCTGGAAGGCCGTGTCAAGTACGCCTATGAGGTTTTGAAGCTTGAAAAACTACAAATACCTTACTCCCTCGCCGACCTGAAGAGAAACGGATGGCTGAATGGTGCCCCTCAGAAGTATTGCTTCCTAAAGCCTTCTATGAGAGAAACTATCAATACGCTTGCTTTGGAGCTAGTCTTCACCTCTGAAACACTGGCGTCTTCTGATAAAGAACCAGCGAAAGTAACAACACCAACTGCAATTATTCCAAAGCCCCAGTCACAGATGAAAACTCAACAAACAGACCGGATTTCTAAACAAAAAGGAAAACGCGTGTCGTTGAAAAGGCAGAATGAGAAGCAAGCATCACTGCAGAATTGGGTAAAGAGGCAAGCCTCTACTGGACTGGATACTAAGTAAAATGCACGGTTTATTAACTATTACCTATGTCCTGATACTTATTTGCTGGAGCCTGTCTAAGATTGGGAAAAGACTATCCGGGGTGGGCGAACACATCAAGACCCGGGCCATAAGGGACCATGGAACGGAGTCAGGTGTGAGTTGAATGACAAAAACAAATGAGAGCAACGATCGACCAATAACCAAAACAAAAATGCAATCGGATCTCAAAACGCATAGGAAACACAAACCCCGAAATACGACTTGCCAACCAGAATGACCCTGTGTACGTCAGTGAAAGCTTAGGGTAGCCGTCATAACCCCTGACGAAAGTCTCCGAGTGAGCTATAATCGCCCTAACTGGGTTGCTAATCTAGCAAGCGGGGAGTTGCTCGCCTGACGGTCTGCCTTGCTGGCATGGACCTCACACCACAAAGTGGCAACCACCACGGCAGCATCCTAGAGCTTCTAGACGGCGTTGTGTTGATGGGCCCTAGATGGACGCCGAATTTTTCAGATGGCGATACATTTTATCAATGCCCTCAGTCGATTGAGACGCCGATGCATAAGCAAGCTTTACGGCCAACTGAAATGTCAGGCCGCACGTGATCTTCAGCCCCTTAATATTACTTCGTTTCTGCTTGGGCGCCCCATGCCGATCATAGCCTGCGGAGAATTTTCAACGGTCTGCCACTCGAGGAAGATGCAACAGGACAAGACAATTCATGATGACGATTGCGTAGATGATATGGGGAAGAGCCTCTCCAGTATTGTCGCGCTCTCTGGAACATCAATCACCGATCATCTGCTCAGCATACAAAAGCACCAGTTCAAGGAACACGAGTCGACCTCGTTTGTCAAAGAACTTGTTTGCTTCTCTCATGAACCACAATCCAGCTCGGATCCACAATGCAAGAATGGCAACGGACAGGCTAATTACGGCCATTTGAGTCGGCACATTATCGACGGCCGAACACAGCGAGACTATGTGGCTCTCTCTTATACCTGGAACCCGTCCGAAAGAGAAGGGAGTTCCAGTGGAGGTTACACAGTTGAGCAAGCCGAGAGCTCTCAATCTCAGCATCTTCCTTCGCCTGTTCGCGACTGTGCCCTGACCCGTACCATTCGGTACATGCAGCACACGAAGGTTGAGTACCTGTGGATCGACCGACACAGCGTTAATCAAGATGATGAACAGAAGAAGCAAAGAGGAGTACAGGCGATGCATCTCGTGTACTCCTACAGTAACCATCCAGTTGCCCTTCTCGCACGAACTGTCTACTCCCACACCGAACTCGAACGTCTTCACAAACTTCTCGCTGGCAAGGTCGTGAGAAGGGTTACGGCCCGAGTCGTGAAGCAGCAGCGCATTTCACTTAAGCTCGCCAAAGGCATCACACGTGTAGAAGCTCTCGAAACCATTCGTTTACTCTATGAAATGTCACGAGATGATTGGTGGACACGAGCATGGACATTCCAAGAAAACTATCGCGCCGGTGTCAGAATGACTTTGCTTATTCCCCACAACACCCTCTTGGAAAGCGAGAAAAGGCGCTTCGGTGTCTTTGGAGATTTGCCAGGCGAGCTATCTATCAAGGCTGTTACACTTTCAGACCACGCCACCCGGTTGTGTCAGGTGCTGAAATCCGGCGCTGTCGGCGCTCTCTCTCAGGAGACGAAGACGATGATCAAGAACATCCTCAAAACTATGGGCAAGTATACCCGGATACTCGACCGGTCGCAGCTGATGACCCCGAAAATCATTTCCGACATTTCCAACAGAGGGATCAAAGATTCCTGGGACCGTCTGGCAATCACGGCAAATTGCTGCTGGTTCCCAACCCGTCTGGATACCCTGGGACTTAAACGCGAAGGCCACAGTCTCAGCCTGTCAGTTCTAGCCCTATTTCTGCTAAACGGTGGAATTCTAGATAATGGGATTAGAAACTCCTCACACGAGGCGTTATACTACACTACTCCTCAGTATCTCAAGTTCCAATCATTCAATCGCTTTCGCAGCCCGTATCAAGCACACCCGCTCACCTTTAATAAGAACTGCCGTTTTCATAAGGTGAGGCTTGTCGACGAAGGGATCAAGACAAACGGTCACTTGTGGAAGCTTGGGAGGTTGATTGACAGTTCAATACTCCACGACATTCCAATTGCGCCGGAAGCCAAGTCATTTCGATTGAATGAGGAGCAGAGGCAAAGTCTCCGCCAGTTAGAGTTGTCGTTGAAACAGGAAGGCATGAGAACGCTCGCATCCAGTATCGGCTGGCTACTGGAGCTGGATGGCAGTACAGTACAGGAAGAGGACTGGAAGCTCTTGCCATTCAAGGAGCAGTACCTATTGCAAATGGCTTTGGAACTAGCATATGCGATTAAAAAGGGAGGAAAACTGCGGGTGGGAGCGCTGTGGGACTCTCAGAGTCCCTCGCCGTCTCCAAATGAACAGCAGGCGCTCTTCGTTTGGAACGAAGATCCAGATGGGATAACGGACTCGCATGATGAGGATGCGATACCACCAGCATTTGCATTCACTTCCATCGTTCCGGTTGGGACTGAAGACGGAGAGTATCGCAAAGATGTTAACAGGCACGTTTCCCTCGAGGTGGAAATGGAAGGTCTGGATAAACCTGAGCGTGACACGTATGTGCCACGGCTGTATATCAAGAACTGGCTTCTTGGGGTGTGCTTTGTTGAGGAGGCCACGCCAAGGGATGTAATTTTTCCATGGCCCACGGAATTCCAATAGCATATCCTACGAAGGTAGACAATCGTATCAAAAGTTCTCTTCTCCAAATTCGTTGAATGTCCTCGCTGGGAGTTTCCTTTCTCTCACATTTCGGTACGACATCTAAAGCGTCAATCAAGCGGCTGTGAAGGAAAAGGTCCGGAAGACCTATTGCAGCCGAATTAATTCGTCATCCTCATTTTGATATCTCTGGTAATGCTTGATTAGACGCTCTCCACTGACACGAAGCCCTTCCCGCCGTCCCAACTCAGTAACCCTAGGGACTGATAGACCAGCTGCCAAAAGATTGAGCCACACCATACTCGTCTCTACTGGATGCTAGACGGTGACACTCTTTCCAGGCCTCCTCGACACTTCTCGCCGTTCCATAAGAGAGTTTAAGAAGCTCTCTATTCCCCCCGTAATAGGATTCCTCCACGACAACTCTTCCCGCAGATGTAACCAGACCTGATTATCGAGGCCTGTTATCAATTACTTTACGCACGTGTCGAGCATTGTTGATGGCAGCCTCACCTCCTACTAGAATGCTACCGGCTGATACACCTAATTCTTTGGAGAAACATAAGCTGGCTGTGTCAAACAAGGAATCGTATTCTTTATAAAAAACAAAGTGGTGATTTTACGAAGAGGCCCACTTTGGAAGTGGGATAAATGGTCACGTCAACGCAGACGAGTGAAACAACGGTCACCGGCAGATGCCATTCATACATTCCACAGTGTCTTGCTGCCCATAAAAGATCACGGAATGTGACAGGATGACGTCTTACACTTTTCGGGATACCAGATCGCCAAATGTCCATCGATGGATACCCTTTGCCCACCCACTGTTAAAAAATGACTGAGGATGAGCTTTGATGGACGGACCTTATGGATATGAACTCCGAGCCTGACTTTCAATGGATTTTTGGCATCCATTTTCCCAAAGCCTCATTGAGTCTGTGCTTCTCCGTCGACCTAAGAATCAGGCGTTGTCCTATTCCGATCTAGTCGAAGATAAATAGAAATTAGGGGTCTTCTTCCTGGTTATCATCGGGGACTCGGCCGATACTGAATCGCCAGCGCCAAAGACCGTTTGAGCTAAAATTCTACTAAAGACCGATCTCGGTAGCGAGCGGCTGAATCAGGGACCAATGAAATATGACGACTTCTACGCGCTATCTGTGCATTCCATCAGGTCTTAGGTCTGGACTGGTCCGACATCATCAAACGCGAGTCATTATTCATGGACCTGGACGCCGAAGTAATGCCCGAAGTAGAATTTTTTTTCTCTTGCCCCTGGCCTAGTAGAACTTTATTTGAGGCTATTCCCCTAATAAATTTAATTTCCTCTTTCTGACGTTCATCTGGACGACAGTTGTCTGGTATAATCAGGAGACCAGTATTCTTGTTTTTTTTGTTGCAGGCTTCACCATGGGGGTTTTTAGAAAACAGTCTCATAAAGAGTTTTCTACTAACCAGGTGGTTCAAGTATATCGGGAGCTTCAGAAGTCTCCATATACCAGTGATGAGGAGGCCGTGCAGTCTCCGAAGAAGGATGCAATTTTATCTTCGGAATCACTCCAAACAACTGATTCAGAGTTTGAAGACATTTCGTACCCAGAAGGAGGCGCGAAGGCCTGGCTAGTTGTTTTCGGTTCGTTTTGCGCTACAGGGGCAGTATTCGGGCTCATCAACACCAGTGCAGTTTTTGAGTCGTATCTCAAGGAAAACCAGCTCAGGGACTACAGTCACTCGCAGATCGGATGGATCTTTAGTATCTACCTTTTCTTGGTCTTCTCGCTTGGAATATTTGTTGGACCAATATTCGATAGCTATGGCCCTCGCCTCCTCGTCGCCGCTGGCAGCGTCGTGACAGTGGCCAGCATGATGCTTCTAAGCCTTTGTACAGGTAGAGTAACTGTTTTCCTTTTTTTCTATAGCCAATTGCTAATATCATGTAGAATACTACCAAATCCTTTTGACATATTCCGTCTTGGGAGGAATTGGTGGTGTGTTGCTTTATGCACCAGCCTACGGGTCGATTGCACACTTCTTCAACGTTAAGCGAGGGTTCGCAACAGGGATAGCCACCACCGCTGGAGGGATTGGCGGAATAGTCTTGCCGCTTTTACTACAATATCTTCTGAGCGATGATGGTGTAGGGTTCGGTTGGAGCTGTCGAATCCTGGCGTTCATTTTCCTCGGGCTCTGTTCAGCATCGAATGCCTTCATCCGCAGTCGACTTGGCCCTCCTGCGAAGTCGGCCACCTTGAAATCCATATGGCCGGATTTCTCCATTCTCCAAGACCGAGGATTTGCTCTTGCTACCATCGGGATCTTCTTCATGGAATGGGGCCTTTTTGCTCCTCTGACATACGTGGTGTCCTACGCCAAATCTCATGGGAACACCAGTGCCGAGAGCTCCGTTCTTTTGGCCCTCCTCAATGCTGCCTCGGTTTTCGGTCGATTCCTTCCAGGCCTGTTAGCTGACAAGGTCGGCCGATTTAATGTCATTATCTCGACTATCGCGTTATGTGTCGGGAGCATACTGGGACTGTGGTTACCAGCTGGCGACTCCAAGCCCATCTTAATTGCTTTCTGCATCTGTTTTGGGTTCGCCAGTGGGAGCAATCTGGGTCTGATACCGGTTTGCATTGGCCAATTCTGCGACTCGAGAGATTACGGTCGATTCGTCACCACTGCGAATACAATCGCCAGCTTCGGAACACTCTCCAGCATACCAATGGGTGGTGCTCTGCTGGGCGCTGGCGGCCAGGCTGGATGGGAGCGGCTTATCGGTTTTTCAGCAGCTTCTTACAGTGTTGCATGCATCTGTTATACCCTGGCACGTGTATCTGTTACGGGTTGGGAGTTGAGGAAGAAGTTTTAAAGCTTCTTTCGCATGGTGATAGCTATGCATTATACATTACATTGGGATTCATTGAAGCACGGCATATTAAAATAGACATAGAATCGCATCACAAGCGTATATTCACAAAATCACATAGAGTTTCTCAGGCGTTCAGCTGGAAATCTGGCTTCTTATGCTTTATCTGCCAACTGGTTTCTGTCGGTGTTAGAATGTAACTGACAAATAGTGTCAGCTACCAGCTTCAAGCTACTACCTGGATCTCTGGTAGAATCCCTATGAAGCTAATTCTCATCCGAGTCCCGTGGCACGACCTTGATTATGCATCATTCGTGCCTCACCAATCAGAACCATCAACAGAATTCTGTTGGAGGGCCTCCTGCATGGTGCATATCTTTCTCCGCATTGTTCAGTCAGCAAGTTGCGTAAGAGAAATCGTAATACTCAGTCCAAAGCCAAGATCTTAGCCTGCTACATTGTTACGTGCTCCCTTCGTTTTTTTACGTCTAGTTCCCAGCCCAGGCTCTAGTTCGCCGAAGCAAATAAGAAACAGTGTTTCTTTACCTAAGAACTTAGCCAGGAAGCCTTTCACAGCCGAATATCAGAGCATACAGCAAATTAGAGTCTCCCATCATCACCATGCAATATCGGTGCGGCACCTGTGACAAGCAATTCAGTAAAGGAAGCCAGGAAGGAAGACAGGCCCGCGACGACCATTGTCGCTCGGCTGGCCACTCAGTCCCAGATTTCGAATGCGCTTCCTGTCCGAAGCGTTTTCGTAGCAAGCAAGCAGTGGAGCATCACATGAGCGATTTTGGCCACTGGACTGACGCGGCGATCGATGCTGCGTGGGATGACGAAACGTGGCTGTAGGAGGAATATTGTACGGATCATGAAGTGAGAGAACACCACTATTGCTCCGTGCGTAGAAGACACTTCTCGAGGTTTAATGGTATTAACATGGTGAAGTAGAAGTGGCCTCAATCATTCACTGGTCGTTGATGTGCGACTTGTTTGTGGACATTCCTGTAGTCGGGTTCAATAAGCCGTGGGGAGTGCGCTGAGATGAGATTACCTGGTTAGGTTTAAATGAAGGATTCACGTTGACTTAATTTATCAAAGGGCTTGAGTGAAGGTTCATTGCAGGATATTATCCGAAAGAACTGATTAATTATTATCCTCGAGAGAACCTATTCTTTGCAATGCAATCTACTTCATTTCTCCTTTGTAAACATTTGGGAGATTTAGGCTCCAACCACAGTTTCATCAGTATTTTGAGAAAATGTTCCATATGTCTATATATGTTAAGACTGATCTCCACGAAAAGCCAATCTCTAAACCGTTTTGTTGCCGCAGAGATCATTCATTCCGTGTGCTCAGCTAACTTGGTTGGCTATTGCGACGGTGATCCTCAACAAGCACCCGGAAAGGTGCCCGGTTAGCTCAATCGGTAGAGCGTGAGACTCTTATTACGAGTTCACATCTCAAGGTTGCGGGTTCGACCCCCGCATCGGGCTGTTCCTATATTGAACGATTGATAACATCTTTTTTTGCCCTTTCCCGCTTCTTTCCCCGGCTGCTCCTTATTTTTTTTCCCTTTAAACTTTGTATAAGAGGCTATATTTCAATATCATACAAACTCGACAAGACCTGCAGGCCATTGATACGGTGCCATCGCCAAGATTGCCAGGCCAGCGATCATTGCGCGCATCTACCAGAAGCTCGAGATCGCGCTCGCGTTAGGCCCCGAAGATTGAAAACGTACTTTTGGGCCTTTAATTTCGGTCCTCAGAGCACGTTGGATGCACTCATTATAGACTAATATGTAGTCGGTTCCGTTCCTAGGGTCCAGCGTGATGGACTGGGATGCGCGATTGTCATCAGATTTCACTCCCGGCCATACGTTGGATAATTTAGGGGTTCTGACTTACTAGGATAATGATTCTTCTCTTTTCGTTGTTGAGGAAGTACGCAAGATCATCATAATGGTTCCCCAGGTCGTACCTATAAAGATTCTTGTCACCCGGGGCAGTATAGGCGACAAAATAGGTGCCTTCATAGCCGAAGGCTACATCGACGACATCGATTTGGCCGTCAAGAATCTTTGGTATGTCTATTGGTGATGAGTAGAGGTGCTGTCCGTCCTGCCATTTAGCGAAAAATTGCCCATGAGGGCCAAGAAAACAGCACTTGAGCCGTTGAAGACCCCGTGAAGTGATACCGTGCCCGAGCTTGGGGTACACTCTCGCCAGATTATTGGACGCCACTAAGGAATTAGTTAGAATCGATGTGTTGCCCATATTGATTCGCGGCCGGGAAGTTGAAGGGAACCAAGTCACTTACTCCATCTCTCTTCATAACGGGCGATCCATGATCTGAACCCACCAGATGCCACGTCACCAAGACTGATTGATCGTAGAAAAGCCGAGTCTGAGTCCAACTTTAATCGCGGGTATTGTGTAGAGCTGAGGCCTACATCCCCAATGATACACACGACATCTCCCCACATGGAGACAGAGGTGGCAGAATTACCGGGTGGCATGCGTACGGCTTGGGAAACTCCTTTCAATTGCGGTTGCTGGATCTGTCTTGGCTGAGTTTCGGACAAAGAAGCTCTGGGAGGTGTCGGGGGGAGCTCTCTCTCCGCAAGGCGCGCTTTCGTGTCTTCATCCAAAGACTGACGATGTATAACCATGGGTGGGATCGAATGGTCCACGGTGTGCCGTCTCCGATGGTCTTTGTCGATGAGCTTCTCTACGGTAATTCGAAGGTTCGTGATTTCCATCTCCAACTTTTTGATTTCGTCCGCATACTTCTCACGCTCCTCGCTGAACATTGCTACAGCTGCTGCATTGCCCTCTTTGATGGCCTGTCGAAGATGCGCCTCCATATCGCGACTTATTCCGGCCAGCTTGTTCCTCTCCGCGAGCAGCTCACTCTGTATCTTTTGCCCAGCTGAGGTTTCGTTCAATGGGAGATTTTGTTCGACCAGCTCCCTCTGCAAGTCCGTGACAACCGGCTCCTTATGGCGAGCCAGTTGACGAATGATCCGCACCGCTGACTTGGTAGTATGGTCGTGGCGAGAGACCATGCATCCCTGGGATTTCATCCATCCCCAGAAATCTTCGGTCTCGATAAGCTCTCGTTCGCGGCTCTCGGCTATCTCCTGGTCGGCGATGTCCCACATTGTTGTAGCAAGAACGACCTTTTGAAGAGCATCAAAGCCGCAGAGCTTGATGAATACATTCAGGTTTCGTCTGGCGGATCCGAGCATGCGGCGGTCTGTAATAGGATGCAGATAAACGATTCCATGGAGCAATATTTTATGTTGGTATGACTCCCCAAGCCAAGCAGCAATTTGAGTGAGCACTTCAGCGTCACCTCTGTTGGTGTCATCGAATCCGGGGGTGTCAATAAGATAGACGGTTTCGTTGGGGGATAAATCAAAGGCATGGACATCAACCGTGGATGTACCTAGACTTCAATCAGGATACTGTGAGCATCGCATCGTGAGAACCTCTCGACGACTTACACCCAGTCAAATCATGGCCAACACGGACCAGCCTTCCACAACATTGAGAAATGAAAGAGCTTTTTCCGGAGCCAGTAACGCCCATGATAGCGATGAATACATCATTCGATCTATTGAACGTTAGAGACCCAGCATCATGCCTTTAACACTTCCTGAGGCCGCTTACTTTGGGGCCCGGCCACCACGAAAAATGGCGGGGTCTGGTCCTGGCGGATCAGACAAACCGAGATCGGAATGCCTATCCATTGTAGCAATGCGTCTGCTGGAACTGGAATTCATGTGGAGGATTGCGGTACGATCTCCATGCGATGATTAAATGACGGGCTGGGGCCGATTTAGATGCATCGCTTGTCTTTTGAGGTTTGGTAGATTGGCCAAGCCTATGTAACTCTCGGATCAGATAAGAGGAGAAATCCGGGACGTCCAGGACGCCTCGCCTATCTCAGATACTCGTATCCTAAATGAAGTGCAGGTCTATACGCACAATTGTGTGTTGAAAGCGCCCAACAACCCACAAATGTGACAGAAACATGCACTCTCAGGCAATGTTTGGCGCCTCTATCACCCGGCTTACCCCCCCCCTTTTGAGGGTGGAAGTGGCTATTGATCAGCATGTGCATATTCGCAGCCAATAGATTACTGGTTCTGTCCTGCACGGCACAGTTATCAATCAATAGTTTATACGCCATGCTCAGCCCCCGACGCACATGGCATAATTACATACAGCCGTTCAGAGTAGATATGCAATTTGCGAGTTCTAGCAACCATCGCAAAGCTTGCGTCAAATTTGCAAGATTTCAAACGTAGCAGAGACGCGTTGCATGTCAGTTGCGAGCAAACATCGAAGAAGTCATGGACCTTCCGGCCGAAGAACTGGTAGACAAGGTCGCCCTCTATGCGGCCTTTACCGGAATCACAGAGCCAAGCAGCAACGACATGTTTTTCCTCGTAGTAGGAAGAACTGGCTCCGGTAAAAGTACCTTCATTAGCCAATGCACCGGCAAGAACGCCAACATCGGGCATTCTCTACGATCTTGTCAGTTTTGACATGTGCTTCTCTACGCTTCTTTCCAGTTAACACATAGCTACTAGGTACACAGTCCATAGATGTATTTGACTTCCACTGGATGGGCCGACGCATATTTCTGATCGACACCCCCGGCTTCAACGACTCGAACCGCTCCGACGCCGAGATCCTTGAGGCCCTCGCCTCTGGGCTAAGTGCCTCGTATGCAAATAAAGTACGAATGCATGGCATTATCATCTTACATCCGATATCTGATACACGTATGTCAGGCTCGAGTCTGCGCAACATAGACATGATGAAGGCCGTGTGCGGGTTCGCGCGGTACGACAACCTCGCCATCGTGACAACTATGTGGCCCCGACTTCCACAACCCAACGCCGAACATGACAAACTAGAATCTCGATACAAGCAGCTTCTTACAAACGATCGATTCTTTGGCGGCCTTCTCCGCCAGGGCGCTGAGGTGTTTAAGTACGGGGCAGACAGCTCAGATGTGCCAACTGCAAGGAAAGTTGTCACCCACCTCGTCTGCCAAGCACTTATGCACCCGATTACGGCGCTTCAAATACAATATGAGATTGTAGACCAGCACAAGCCTCTTAGCGAGACAGCGGCGGGCCTTGTCATCGGTACCGATATATCCCAGCGCATGGCAGACGATGAAGGGCTGGTGGCCTCTCTATCAACGACAAATAGCGCTAATCTTACATACGAAGTTACAGAGCACTTAGAAAAATGTAAGAAAGAGATGGGAATACTAGAGAAGTCATTAGAGGACATGCATAGAGAGGGTAAGAGCCGGTGGGAAGAGAGCAAGGTCAAAATAGATGCGATGCTCGACCATGAGCTGGAGAAAGCTGATCAGGAATTGCTCGATGTTCAATCATCTAAGTATCGGTCCGTAACACTAAGGGACGATTTTGAAGAGCGTTACTCTCACATCCTGACTCTGAAGGAGAAGGTTTCCAACATTCGTGCAGCGCAGGAGAGGTTCGCACGATACAAAGGGCATATGATCAACGGCGCAATAAACGGCCTTGCTGCTGGCTTAACAGGTGGCATAATTGCAGGTGAGGTTTTCGGCTTTGCAGTCAAGACGGATTATATGCTAACTTTAAATATTTCTAGCTGCTGCGACGGGACTGGCCTGCAATATAATGTAATAATAGAACTAGCCATGCTCTGTCTGCAAGTAGACTACCATTCGGGTGGGCGCGGACATGACAACATTATCGTGATAGCATATCTCATAATTTCTATCTCTGAACAATTACTGTAACCGTTCGTGTTATAATTGGTGACGTTTCCAGCAGAACTTTGCTCTCGTCAACAGACTATACGCCCCAGCCTAGGGAAGACGAGGCGACTGAGCCCATGAATGAGTACTCCAGTAAGCACCCTGATTTTGTGCAACATGCAGAAAATATGAAGAAATAATATAAAACCTTCTTTGGCGAATCTGCCATCGGTTAAGACATTAGGCAGACAGTTGGGCAGACCATCGGATAGTTGCATAGACCGGGGCTGGGCTCAGCCGTGCGGCCGCCACGTATTAACACATTCTCACATTTGCGCATGTCCAAGCCGTAATATTACAGGTCTCCCAATAAATCAAAAGAAGGTGAGGGGTAATACATAAGGCGCGTAGGCGTCCATTGCATCACCCGAATCAGGACAGGGTCACCTTCTGCTCCGACAGATAGCCCACCCCTCCAAGATTCCTAATTCTTGCTCGCCATTTCATGAGCAGGTCCTCGCAATCTATCCAAGATGTTTGAGGAACAGAGCCAAAGTAGCAGAGAGGAGTCAAAGTATGGGCGGGCGAGTGTCTTACCGGCAACCTCTGAGCCGGCTTGGGAGATGGAATTTGCGCCCGTGGGTGAGAATCCTCCAACCGCGCCGCCAGACGAGAGTTACGACATGAGCCGACGGTCGAGCAGAGATTTTGTTCAGGATGGTGTTAGAGGTATGGAGGCAATATCCTTAGCTTGGACGGGCTGGTCCCTTCTTGTTCCTTATTGCAGGTACGTCTACACAACTTTGATACATAGTTGGACTGATATTTGATTCACTAACCGGACAATCACAGCCTTCTTCTTACTGCCTTCGTTACATCCCTTGAGGGCCAAGTCACCACCCCATTGTTATCGTTGATGACAAAGCCCTTCCAGCAACATTCACTGCTATCAACCACCTTTGTCGTTCGGGACATCATATATGGTTAGTTGGTGGATTCTATTCATTAAATGTTGTATACTTTGGTCTGACAATCTCTATTTACCAGTTGTTGCCAAGCCTCCCATCGCCAAGCTCGCCGATGTGTTTGGCAGACTTGAAGCTTTCTGTCTCACTGTCGGCCTTCTGATCATCGGCTATATTCAGCTAGCTGCCACGACAAGTGTTCAAGGTTTCGCGGCAGCACAGGTCTTCTACTCGGTGGGATCTACTGGCCTTCTTCTGGTCCAGCAAATATTCATTGCTGATACGACTGACCTCCCCAACCGTGCACTATTCTCAACCTTACCTGATCTGCCCTACTTGGTCACGGTATGGATTGGCGACATCATCGGAGATCAAATAGTAGATTCCTCTGGGTCTTGGCGATGGGCATTTGGGATGTGGACGCTCATTCTTCCCATCGCCTTCATTCCATTGGCCTATTCTCTGTTCATCAATGGAAGAAAAGCCAGTCGACTGGGCCTTGGGCCTAGGACATACACCACTCTTCAGGGCGGTCTAACGGGGGTCCCACAGAACCTTTGGAGAGATCTTGACATTGGCGGGATCATCTTGCTGAGTTTAGGATTATCTCTCATCTTGATTCCCTGCTCGATCGCTGGATATGTCTCCGGTGGCTGGGGAAATGGAAACCTGGTCGCGATGGTCACGATGGGAGCCATCTTCCTCGTCATCTTCCCTTTTTGGGAGGCGAGCTCTCGTTTTGCGAGGAAGCGGGGAATGGAGGGCAGGTTGGGCTCGTTTCTGGGTAGCCTCGCCCCCTATCCACTTATCCCTCTACGCCTACTCAAGTCATCTACCTTCAGCGCTGGTTGCCTCCTTGCTGTTTTCTACTTTAGTAAGTACTTGTACTCCTACTTCAGTTTCTGATCGTATGTATTGCATCTTTGCTTACGATGATAACCAGTGGCCTTTTACCTTTCCGTTCAGCCGCATCTATATTCCTACCTGATTGTTGTTAGAAACTTTAGTGTTTCGGATGCAAACTATGTCTTAAAAATCTTTTACGTCACGGCTACTGTTTCTTCATTGATTGTCTCAGTCTTCATCAAAATATCAAACCGGTACAAGTGGTTTGTAACTGGAGGCTCTTGCGTCTACCTCCTCGGGATCGGCCTTATGATCCAGCTCCGCAGCTCGCCTTCCCGATCAGCCATCGTGGCCTCGCAGATCCTTATTGGCATCGGCGGGGGTATGCTCAATGTCCCCGCACAGCTCGGCGTGCAAGCAAGCGCAGGACATCAAAACGTTGGCGTTGCCACGGCCATCTTCCTCTCCCTCGTCAGTGTGGGCGGTGCCATCGGCTCGGCGATTAGCACTGCCCTGTGGGAACGCTACATTCCCAGCAAGCTGCAGGACTACTTGCCCGATGGTGAAAAGAACCGGGCGAGGATCATATATGAGGACTACAATGAGGCTCTTGAGTATCCTATGGGTTCGCCGGCCCGTGATGCCATAATCCGCAGTTACCGGGAGAGTATGACTGTTCTTCTTATCATTGCTGTTGTTATCGCTGTCTTGGTACTTGCATGTTCTTTATTTATGGAGGATTTCAGTTTGAGCATGGTCCAACAAGGTGTAACAGGCAGGGTTGTAGGAGGCCAAGTTGATGAGAATCAATGGAAGAAGGGCGATAAACGGTCTTACCTTCGCAAGGCATTGGGTTGGATCGCAGGACGGCCGGTACCGAATGTTTGAAGCAGACTCCTAAAAAGTTTACATCCAGTATTGCACGTGGCCTGTTTGTTTCACACCATAGTTGAAGCATAGTTTGTTTATATGTGGTTAAATTCTCTATGAAAAGTACCAGCATACAACTTATCAGTCCAAACCTCGTTAATCAATAATCCAAACTCATTTACAAAAATTCAAACCGAAAGATAACCAATGATCATCATAATCCAACATTTTCCAAGTTTCTGTCGTAGCGCATTAAATCGTGGTGCATGTAGTTGACATAGGAAATACCCAACCCCTTCATGAGAAGCTTCGACTAAATTGACACCGGTCTATTATCTCATGTGAGAAATTTGACTGCTCAAGTCATGGACAGAAGATATCAATTTAACACAGCTCTGATCACTCGCGAAGAGAAGGCTCTTTTGTGACTTGCTCCTTAGCAACAAGAATCTCCGGGCGCTTCTCAGGGTTTCGAGGTACATCTTCGCCGTCAGCGCCAGGGTTTGCCATCTGTACAAGAAGAGTTAATGAAATGCTCAAGTATTGTATTTGAGGGGAGAGAGACTTGCCTCATATTCCAGAGTCTTGATGAACCGGTAGAAGCAAACAGCAATGAGAGAGCCGACAAAAGGCCCAACCCCTAATCGAACGAATTAGTATTTGTTTCTTGCTCCTCAGCAACTTATGTTATTAGGGGTGAGAACTCACAGTAAATCCAATGCTCGGCATCAAAGGTGCCAGTGATAACACAAGGACCAAAGCTACGAGCAGGGTTCAATGAGCCACCGGTAAATTGAACACCGACAAGCTCTGAGATGAACAGAGCCAGTCCAATGCCGACCGGTGCGATGAATGTGGCGCGGTGCTTCTCCTTAGCAAGCATGAAGATTGTGAAGACAAGCTCTGATGTCAGAATAGCCTCAATAAACACGCCTTGCACTGTCGAGGCACCACCGCCAAGAGTTGTACGGACGTTAAATGACTCAGGGAAGAGGTATCGTACGATGGCGGAGGCAGCGATCGCGCCGGCCATCTGGGCGATAAGGAGGCAGATGGCACGGACGATGGATATGGCGCGGGTAAGGACCATGCCGAGGGTAACGGCGGGATTGAATAGACCTCCCGAAATGCGGAAGAAGATCCACACATTAACCATGAGCGAGAAACCGAAGGACAGAGAAATATACAGCAGAGTGGCAACGCTAAAGCCGGTAGCCTCACCAGTGGTGGTGTTGTCGCTGTTAGACTGAGACCCAATGTTGGCAACCTCGGTACCAGCAAAGGCAAAGAAGAGGAACATGAGGGTTCCGACAAACTCGCCAAGACTCGCAACGAAGTGATTTTTCACGTCCGAGTTCATCCATTCGGTTAGAGGTAGACGCATGACCTCACGCTTCTCCCTGGGCGAGAGGTTGTTCCAGTCGAGACGGGCAAGTCCCGTACCGAAGCTGTTTTGTTGGCTGGATGTCTCACGACGGATAGGAGTCGGGTATTGATATCCCATCTCCTCGTCAGCCATGCGCCGCGTACGGGGGCTCTCGTAAAAGGGGTCCTTGGAGAATCGCATCTCTTCGTGATACATATCATCGTCTGAGTCATGTCCACCCATCATCATGTTACGACGATTGTTGAAAATGGCAGGAGGGGGCCGAGCACTCCTACGGGAAGTGTATCTGTCTAGCCCGGTGCGGTAGTCACCCCGCCAGTTGCGCTCGTAGTCTCTCATGGTGGGATAGTCACGCAGATCATACTCATACTCCCAGTCATCACGATACCGAGGCCTCTGAGATCTCATAGGGTGGCCTGCGCCGTCATCGAAAGAGTATCGTCTAGCTTTGGAACCAGATGTAGAGCCGAGGCGAGAGGGCGGGCGTGCGCGAAGACCATCGTGACTGTCGTTGCGAGCAGGCACGGCTGTGTCTGAGTCAGATTCCCGGATCTTTGCTTCTTGGACATCGTGTTGTGATAATCCCGCCGGGGAGTCGATAGCAACATTATCTTCTGGAACACTGAAAGGGGAGATGTTGGCGGCAGGGGTACTCCGCGCCGATCGGTGTGCAGATGGAGATTGGAATGCCATGTCGAAGGAACCAATAAGAAAGCCGAATCAAGATAGAGAGGAGGGGTAGAGTGGCTGCTGTGTCCTGATAAGCCGACAAAAGGTAGTGATTGGCAAGTATATCAAGGAGGAGCAGTCGGGCATCACGGGAATGTGTCGCATTATAAGTGCAGGAGAAACCAGCCACGTGGAATGACTGACGCCGAGTTAACGAGACATATCTTCGGCATTGACGACAATGTCTCCATCCCGAGCAGTGACACGAGCAGCGACCAGCCACGCCGGTGCCGGTGGGGAGGTGAGGCAGTTCCAGGGGGGCGAACTGAGTGCCCAGTTCGGTTCATACAGCGAGAAGTGAGGCATGCCAGCGATCTTAGCGGAAAGAGACAATGCTAGGGCCAGAGATTTCACGAACTTCTCTGCAGTGGTCTGGGAGCTAGGATCCACGTTCTAGAAAAAGTAGGTTATAAAATAGGAATTAAGGGTCTCGATCTGGGGAGGACCCTGAAGCGATCTGTAGGTCAACGTGGCTCAGGGGTGGGATACACGGAAGCATAAGAGAGTTGGCCTGCAAAATGGGAACATGACGTAGCAAAGCATCCCGTCGATCGTGTTCGATCTTGGGGATCTGAGGAAGAAGTCTGGATCGGATGTGGGCGATGTCGTCAAAATGCAAGGATGGTGGCTATAATAAGACGTCCGATATACTGCTAGTGCTTCGTCTACAAGGTCTCTATCCAGATGCTCCACCGGTGACAGAAGACAGCTGCACGAGTGGCTGTCAAACCTGACTGACGTATGGGCTGTCAATGCGGATCTCCTCATGCATCTAAGATAACCTTGGTTTCAACGCTGTGGGCGCCTTGAGATAGCTCGGCCTTGTTCACGAAGCAGGTTTTCAGCTCTCCCGATTCCGAGATGCTCTTCTCGGGCTTCACCGTGGGTCCGTTCTCCGGAAAGCTGAGAGTTATTCCGACCCATCGTTTCCATCGAGGATCATCACTGTCATCTTATGTTCATATCAAGTAGGCCGCTGTCGTTCTTGACTTGTCCCTTACATAGAGGTGCCTGAACAGGCGAGGTCTCGTTAGGTCTTGCTGGGCATTGACAACCCAGCGAACAACACATCTCTTAGGTGACATGTCCTGATTTTGGACCGTGGCATCGGACAAAGCAAGATTTCTAGCGGTGATAAGATTCAAAATGTCATTTTCCCTTTTTTCTTCTTCAATAGCTACAACTAGCTCGCACCCATTCGGGAACAAGACGCGACTTAGCTGCCGCAACAAAGCAACTTAATCATTAGTGCGCTTCCTTTGACCAATGCACACATTCATGCACGACTGAAAGCAGCGAGCTACAGGAAATAGGCCGCTATTGTGTAACATTCTTCCTGCCCGCACGTCCTCTCGGTAAGCAAGATATCTTGTCAACTGCACGCTGCACATACCGGACACACCGCACCTTGTCAGCTGAACAAATGGAACCAGGGCTTGGTGCGAGGCGAAGGTCCCCATTCTTTGCCCACAACTTTTTTCAGCCCCAAGATTCTTTGGTTCATGCTTACTCGAGAGGTTTGTAATCTTATCACCGCTTGGTGGATATTAGATTCATGCGTGGACAGCTCTATGACGTAGAGACAGGGTTCAGGGCTGAAACACGATGCCTCACATGGTGAAACGCCTTAGCTGAGGATTTTCCTACAACAGCTGTTTTTTGAGCATTGTGGTGGGCTGGGATAATTCTCCAGTCAATCACTACCAAAGACCAGCATACATAGATAGTGAGCAATTCAACAGTGGACCGAGATTTCATCTCAAGGGCTTATCCCCATTATATCTGAGCCACAAAATTAGAGATGGAATTAAAAAAAAGGGAAAAAATATAACCTACAACAGCCGGTATTCGCTGGTCGTCACCGACCCAACTACTAATCGGCCCCTTACTAGCTTAACGTGCGGAGAGCAGACGGGATCCAGTGCTGTCTAGTAGGTATGGTCGTAGATGAGAGGTGATGATGGTATGTGGATTATAGAGGTGTGGTTGTCTCCTTCGAGAGTCTGCGATGTGGTGTTGTGATTCAGAACACGGCGATGGACAAGACCAACGCTACAGCCCAATGCGCCACCCCCTGTCACAGACCCAAGAAATATTCGTGTCAATTGAATCTCATTCGATATGATAGCTCATCGCAGTTCGTACGATATTATCTGAAGTGTGGACTCTATTGAGGCAAGGCAATGCATTCAAGTCAGTCCGCCGGTGTATGGCTACAGGGTAGCTGCGATGTATTGGAAGTGCTGAGAGGGACATAGTCAAATGCAGCGGCGACCCACAATAACACCACTAGATGTGACAAAGCAATTTGGCGCAGTGGAAGCGCGGTATGTGTGACCCACTTCTTCCTAATCCAGAATTTCTCACTAACTCATCCAAGCCGGGCTCATAACCCGGAGGTCCTACGATCGAAACGTAGAATTGCTATATCTGGCTTTCTTTTTTTGCATTTTTTTTTGTATGATTCTGCCCACTCACATGCTTCCCGTTAACATTACTCATGTTTGGAATTTTCTCCAGACGTTCATTTTGGCAGATACTTTCATTTCCGCGTGTGTCTTTTGGCCGCACTGAATGCCCCAATGAGAAGCGATAGCGCAGGGGCATCACCTCAGACACAGACTCGTAAAGTCGCTGATTTGGTAGGTGGCTGGGCTGATATAATTTAGATTTTCGGAAGAGCCTCTGTCCATGAATCTGGTAAGTCTGACATTAATCTTGAGTTTATAATGTAGTACACGCCAATAGGTATTGGACCTTCACACATTGCGGCCAGTATGTGTCTCTCGCCACTCCAAGCTTCTCTGCCGTGAGGCACTTGATAATTATCCACCAAGAGAAGATCTCCTTCTTAAGGGGAAGATGGATTTCTTCCTTGTCGATCACCTCAATCAACTGGTTGAGATATTTTCGCGGGATGGGAGTTTTATCGCCATAAACGCAAGGCAGGTCTGTTGTAAGAACATGTCAGAATGTCAGAATGTTAGCCTCAGACTCTGTTTCACCTGAGAACTCACATGTCATTCCATCGCGGTCTATATGGGGGGATCCAAAGCTCCAATGTCCCTTGTGATGCCATGCCGCCCAACAAGCCCGTTGAACCAGGTTGTCCTCCCGCTGGCTGGATCTCTTCGAAGTCCTACCACATCCACTCCTGTGAGCTGATGTTGCAATATAATGTGGATACACCGGCTAAGTTCATTACCGGGAATGTGCTGTGTAAGCTCTAGGCTGCCGTCGTCGTTCCGTTTAGAATCGAATGTCAGTCTATGAACCTGCTTCTCCTTGACTCTCCCAGTCGTTTCGTCATCTCCGGGAAGAATCTCCTGCCCGTAGCTAAACTTCCCAGTCCAGTTGAAGCCGCTGTGTAAGCCTTCATTACCTGGGGCTCGGAAGACCATTCTCATACCCAGGCCCCGGTCATTCATCTCCTTAACGAGGTCTGGAATCTCTGCCTGCACTTTCTCGAATACGTTGGCGCTGTATGCAATAGGCGTCCTCCCTCCTATTGAATCATTTTAATTAGTTTTGAAGTGGCATTCATGAGCATCAGCATTAGGTAAAGTAAATCAGATTGGCTGTACATGCCCTTAGGGGCTTTCTTTACACAATAAAAATGAATGTTTGGATGGAAATCGAGTGTACCGTGAGTACTATCCCAATGAGCATGATTCTACAGACTACAAATCTTTTGGGAAAAAATCATGCGGCAACAGTCATCACCTCCTTATGCTGTTAGAAGCGGACCAAAGGTGAGCCCTCATTACCAGTCCAGACGTTCTTGGCCACCTCATTCCTCTTGCCAGCTAGACCAATTTGCTCATACGTTCCTAACCTCGCGCTGTTCGGCGGCACCGACTAGTTCCGCAAAGGTCTCAGCTGAAGGGTGCCCAAACCCGCGGATTAGAACGGCGCTGTGCTGGTCCAGTAGTTCCTAGATCTTGCCCGATACGGAGTACTCCTGGACAGCTTTCACCGAATTCGCCACCGGCGGAGGAGCACCGTCGATTGCCATAGTAGGTCCGCGCACCTGGCGTGTCAAACGGTTCAAAGGGGACAGACATGGCCGAGGCGAGGATATGGATTTTGCGCAAGCAGAAAACCTCACACCAGCACAGGGGAGGAGGTTGTGGATATAAGTGCACGGTGTTTGAAGTTTCATTGTTTCTACGGATGTTAGTTGCCGGTAGATAGATGAACTAGGGGGAGAGACCCTCTTTGGAAATCACGACAAGGTGAGCGACCAGCACGCCATCAACCAGCGCGTCCAATCAACCACACCTACAATAGAATGCTTCTGGAAACTTTGAGCAAATAAAAATTAAAGCCGCGATTAAGAAAGGCCGGGCTCCCCATTGAGCGGCACGACAACCGAATGATAACCTTACCGTTAGTCATGGCAACGTGCATTGAGTCAGTGACGTGATCCGGAATTTGTATTGCACCACGACTAGATCAGCAGGAGGTGCCGTACCTGCCGCGACAAATCTCCGTGAAGATAGCATAGTCTGAGTGGTATATTAGCTATATCATGGCCTGTTTCAATGATGTTCTGGCCAGTTGGTTAGCTAGTTCAGATTTCGACCTCAGAACTAATTTGCTCTAGCTACAGAGGTGCCCAAGGAGATAAAAAAGATGGGAGAAAAAGACGAGATCACCGCTGTTCAAGGTACATTTACCGGAAGAACCTCCACCCTTGTTCTCTTTGACAAGCTAACATGATACAGCGGCCCCGGATCTGCAACCCACCACCAGCGATAGCGATGGATCCGAAAAGCGAGGTTTTGAGAACATCAAGGAGGAGAATATTCTGCAAGAGCGGACAATTGGGCTCTTCGGTGCAGTGTCGCTCATTGTTAATAAAATTGTTGGTGCTGGGTAGGCTCTTTCTTCTCCAGTCATTGTCCTGGCTGAACTAATGCCAGGATGTAGTATCTTTTCAACTCCATCTGGAATCTTGAAGACATCCGGAAGTGTTGGAATGGCCTTGATGTGCTGGATCATAGGTGCTGTCATCGCAACTTCTGGAGCATTTGTGATGCTCGACTTTGGGACCGCCATTCCGCGGTCTGGAGGGTTAAAGAATTATCTGGAGAGAGCATTCCACCCTCGGTTACTGCAAACATGCATCTACGCCTTCTACTGTGTCTTCCTCCGTAAGTAATTTTCGACCTAAGTTTGCATTCTAAGCCCATGCATTTTTGACTCAACATCTTAACTGGATAACAGAGGTGTCGGCCAGTAATGCGATCACGTTTGCTTCTTATATTCTTGTCGCTGCTGGAAGCGAAGAGACGACATGGAAACTCCGTGGAATCTCAATTGCCGGCGCAGCCTTCTCTGTCGGAATTCATATTGTTGCACCCAAGTACGGGAGATGGCTACAGGATTTACTCTCCGCAGTCAAGCTTTTCACGCTCCTCTTCATCTGCTGCTGTGGATTTGCAGCTTTGGCTGGACATCTCAAGATCGAAAAACCCAATAACTTCACCAACGCATTCGAAGGCACATCGAATAGTGGCTATAACATCGGAACGTCGATCTTGAATGTTATTTTCTCTTACAGCGGCTATGATAACCTCAACACGGTACGTCTATCTACAATGAACTAAATAGGCAATTCCCAAGCGTGGCGGATTGCTGACATTGCTGTAGGTCTTATCAGAAGTCAAGAATCCAGAGAAGACCCTGAAGAGAGCGCTGCCATTGTCCATGATTTCTCTCACTGTTCTGTACATGTTGGCCAACGTTGCATATGTAAGTTCTTGCACTTTCAAAGATTTGCCAAACAAGACTAATATCATGGCTTCAAGTTCGCTGGTGTCCCACGAGACGAGTTTATTGCAGCAAAAGTCACCGTCGCAGCCAGCCTTTTCAGGAACCTTTTCGGCGAGTCTGCAGCAAGCAAGGCCATGCCGGCATTAGTGGCTCTCTCCGCTCTGGGACATTTACTTGGAATTGCTTTCACGATCCGTATGTCTTCCAAGCGATCAAATTTCTGAGTGAAAGCTAATGATTTTGTCAGCACGAGTTATTCAAGAATTAGCAAAGGATGGGATCATGCCATTCTCCAACCTGTTCATGCAGAACAAACCTTTCAGAACCCCAATCTGGGCTCTCCTTCTTCACTTGGGCGTTACGATCATCTTCATCTGCGCTCCTCCCGCTGGTGACGCGTTTTCGTTTATCGTGAGCTTGTCAACCTACCCAGGCGTGGTAATCTTGACGGCCATTACGGTTGGCTTAGTAAAGCTTCGTCTTTCCCCGAAGGAGAACTTTGTATCTCCCCAACGAGCGCCATGGGCTGTTGTTATCGTGTACTTGGCAGCGAACATAGTGAGTTTGTTCTACAAAGAAAACATGTCCGTAATCTGTTCTATGTCTCACAATTTTTTTTTAGTTTCTGTTGGTCATGCCCTTTGTTCGGCCGCCTAATGGAAAAGGTAACACTTATCTTCCGTATTGGCTATCTTCTGTCGTCCCCCTTGGTATTCTATCACTAGGAATTATCTACTATCTTCTTCGATGGGTAATTTTCCCTAAGGTATTCCGTTACCGGATTGAAGAGGTTCAGGTGGAGCTCAGCGATGGATCAAAAATCACCAGGTTCAAGAGGGTGTAATAGGTTGCGAAGGCATGGCTTTGGATACCATCAGTCTCCTTAACCTTTCTTCGCCTTTAAAATTCTTCGCCTTGAAATTAATTTCTTTAAAAAACACACTTTGAAGAAATGAAAAACCAAAAAAAAACCGCGATGTCGTCTGATGTGTTCATTGTTCGGTGGTTGTTATTCACGTGCAGCACGATAAGGCCCATTTACTCAGCTGACTGGGCGACAACTCGTGTTGTTGAGACATTTTGAGAACTCTAGTTTCACCTGTAGCTTCTATCAAATTCCGCATTAAGGGCCAGTCATATGCGAGTGCAGTTTGTAAGAAATTTGGTCTGGCTTAAAATGCATGGTGTTGGTGAAATATCGCCTACCTAACAATGGCGATGAGTTACTCACAGATTGTTTCGGGATCGCCAGTCGCACCATCTCATTGTTTTCTGAGCCAGCCATTGTGATGCAGAGATTTTCTGTAGTTTCAGTAACAGGTTAATTGCATCCTTTCCATCCGCTTGATCGTAATCACTATATTTCAGGCTTCTGAAAGTTGAGACAGCCGCTAGAACACAGTCACACTTGAATTGCCAAATTTTAAAAACCAAACCGTAGTTAATAAACTGAACATCTTTCAATTTGGAAATAGCCTACTGAGCAGATAAGCGACATCTCATTGTTCTCATACAATGTGTGTTTGCTTCATATTGCAAGCAATGTCACTGCCCCAGGCCACAAGTGAATCATGATAACCATGTAATCATTTCAAGGTTGAATCATCATCACACCTCTTAAGTTGAAATTCTGAACAACTCAGCTGTCAACCGAGTGGAACTTGGAAAGAGGAAAATAGTTACGATTAACTCTTCAGTTTCTCAAATGGATGCTCAGGACCCAACCACCTGGGCCTCATACAAGGGCATGACGAGCGCCTTGAAGAAAAGGGTCGACCCGTGCCTTAATAGGCTTGACACGACACCAGCCCTCGAAGAGGCCAAGAGGATTTTCGGGAGGGAGTTCGAATCCGCACCCACATTCTCAGCAGGTCGGAAGTGGCTTTGCATCCAGCTCCTATCTAAACCGAAAAGCAGCGAGAAAAACGGCCTCACAGTCATCTTGCGCGTGAGAATACCACCCGCGAGAGAGAAAATTCTTAGTGAAGCATTCATGAGGAATGAAAATGCCGGGTTCTTTCGCGAACAAATCAATGCGAAGGTACTGGGAGAGCACATGAAAAGTATCCGGATACCGAAGATCTACCATGTCTCTCCATGGGGCTCGGCGCCCGCCGAAAAGGCCGGGTATCCCTTTATGCTGATGGAACGTATGGGTGGTAACAAACTGAGGGATATTTTGCGGCATAAGAAAATCGAGTCATTTTCGAAATTGGATGTATGGGCGCCCTGAGTTCCCCGAATCGACATCCTTACTCTGACTTGATAAGTGCTGACAGGCTTATAGACAACGACACAAGACCACATAATGGCTCAGTGGGCTGCCATGGTCGTGGAATTTTCCACGCTCAAATCAAACCTTATTGGTCCTACTGCAGCCGTTGATTCCGTTTCTGACGCCAGCGACACCTGCTTGGGTGACCCGACGATGATATATGACTCTACCGACTGTGGGCTATTCATCCACCCCTCGCAGTACTTTGCATTCAACCTAAAGCTAAGAATTGATAAGCTTAATAAGGCCAGAGAGGACCAACCTGAGTCCCAACCAACCGATGTCACAGCGGAGTTCCTCGGCGTACTGGTGTTTGGAGATATCTTGCTGGAACATTTTAAGAGAAAAGATGAGACACAGCTCGTTGAGTTTCCGTTGGTGCATAGAACACTGACTGATAAAAACATTTTGATGGATGATGACTTCAACTTTGTGGCTCTCGTCGATTTGAAAGATGCAGTCTTTCTTCCAGAAGAACTGCAAGAATCATACGCCTGGGATTGGTGGACTAAGGATAATTCCAATGCCAAGTACCATTCTATGCTCCTCAAAGCTGAAGAGAACGAGAGGAAGAAAGGACGCGCACTCCGCTCCCCCCTCAGCAAGGTAACGGATAACAAACTCAAAACAGCCTTCAAGTTGTACAACAATATAGGGGTTAATCTGTCCAACGATCCCGATATTGTGATGAAACTATTGGGCTTGGTTCGAAAACCAGACAAATACGAACCGATGCACTATCTTGCTGGATGTGTGGTTAGGCATTGGTCTAGTTGCTACGGGATATCTGTGGATTGCGCGAACCATCCAGAGACGGGTAGAGTGGCCTTTGAGGATGCCATAAGAGCTATGCACCCTGAAGCGGATGACGACCGATACACTGACTCGACGAAGGGAGGTATTCGTCACAATCTAGAGGAAATATTCTTGAGTGCAATTCGTTGGGCAAAGCTAGCTAGCTGATGGTCTTCAAGTAGTTGATAAACACCTCAAGGAAATGCTAATAATACTGAAAAGGACGCTCAATATGTTCTGAGAAGAAAATGAAATCCCACCTAGAATGATAGATTTCAATCCACGGCCAAGCCACGTGAGAGTTCTGTAGGCACGTGGGGTGGACACTTGAAGATGCTGTAGACACGTGGGGAGCATTCCTGATGTGCGTTGAATGGTTGCGTAGTAAGTCGCCGACTTGATTTGTTACCGGGAGCTTGGGAAGAGATTTTAGCACAAAATGGTCAGGGTTGATGTTGAGCACGTTCACTGGTCTGTTGACCCGGACTCTTGGGTCTACCTCCACATCAAAACGCCTTATTTCAGGGTCTACCGAGGGGGAGGAATGTTGTTAGACTATGAGATCCCACGTGCATCTAGACCAAATGTGAAGCCATAACAAATGGGTGCGAGGGCAAGGAAGCCATGGCTTATTCTCAGTTGTGAAACGCCTAAACTCTCATCTGCGGCGCACCCGGAAGATGTGCAACTGCTTGCGCCAACACCATTAGAGTATGAACCATGATGAAGAAGTGGCGTCTTTATTTCATCTTCTTCCAATCATTGAACGTGGGAAGGACTCACGCTAGCTTAGGATGGTAATTCAGCGTTGCCTACATTCCATTCCAATGTCCGAGAACCCAATGGTCCGGAACGGACCCATCTGCATTCCAACCGACGGTTATGGCTCACCATGTGCTGAAAACACTTGGCGGATGGGCTTGAGCCAGGCGGCACAGTTCGATCTGGGCCTGAAATTCCGGGGTTATGAGCCTGTAGGCCTCCAGCTCATATTTAAGAGCAGGCTTGAATCGTAGCAAATCTGAGAAGCAAGCAGAAAGTCAGACTTTATAAATCACCAGCCGTTCCAAGATCGAGTACAGAACACAATCACTGGTGATATCCGATAATTCTTGCTCCTTCAACAAAGTTCTGTGATATATGCATATCGCATTGCCTCGCGGGACTTGGATGATACATTTGACATCTTCTAATACTCTGGGAAGCACCTATATCGACAAAACGTCAATATGACAGAATGGTACCCGCCGCCTGATTCGCAGGGTTACATGCTCAAGAACCTTAATATCTCACTTATCGTTGCTTCTTCTATCATATTGATCGCCAGACTGAACACTCGAGCATTTATACTCAAGTCTCTGGGCGTAGACGACTTAATAGCAACCATCTCATGGGTATGTCAACGCTTTACCTCATCGTACGTCGATTGTATTAACAGGGTTTCGACCCCCCTTAGATTTTGCTTGTCACATATTCATTGATGATTATTCGAGGTATGTGAGGCCCACTAACTTACTCAATTCCTCGTGTCTTACCTGGAAATAGCTGTGGGCAATGGGGCTGGGACTCACATAGATCAAGTCCCTCCCGAGCAGCTTGCCGAGTTCTTCAAAGTAAGTAAAGTTAAATTTTTGACCCAATTGGACTTTTTACGGAAGGTCTAATCCGGATATCACAGTCCTTGCCTACGATTCAACTATTATTTTTCGCAGAAATCGCGATGGTACGCTTCTCTGTGATTGCCTTTTACTCGAGGCTGCATCACGACAGTTCGTTCTCCCTAAAATTTATGGCATTATGCTAGCCATGGCGCTAATTCGAAAACTTACAGGATGGTACCGCTGCGGTTTGTTTGTCTTAGGCTTCATTAACTTCGCCATGACAATGATTGTCGTCTTTTTATTTCTCACGGAGTGCAAGCATATTCCGTACGTATTGTCTTATTATCATCAAATCGAGCGATATCTGACAAAAATGATCTCAGTGATCTCTGGGATAGCAGAGCAGAGAACAGAGACTGCATGGACAAAGCAGACGAGAGGAAGATATTTTGGGCCCACGGTATCACTGGTGTGGCGATCGACCTTGGCCTGCTTGCCCTGCCTATCTCGCTCATCTTCCGAGTCATGAAACTTTCTGGCCAGAGAATGCAGGTGCTTCTTGTATTTTGCGTGGGCATTGTGGCTCTTGTTGCTGGAGTTATGCGACTGGCATATAGCATAATGATCGACTTTACTGTTGACACGTATGTATCCTCTCCCCGATTATGGCTTTCTGCAAAAGATCCCTTTTAGAGACCTTTTTCCTCTGACTTTACTTGATTACAGAACCTACAAGATTTTCATCATTGTGGTATGGGTTGATCTGGAAGGACACCTTGGTCTCTGGACGGCGTGTTTCCCCGCCCTCCAACCCCTCTTCCGTCTGATCAACGAAAAGAGTGGTGCTAGATTCAAGTTCCCGACAGAAAAAGGGAGGAGGCTCAGTGCTCAACTGAAGTGGGGAGGGAGGAAGTTGAGCACCCAACTGAATTGGGGAGGCTATTTCAACAATGTTCCATGTGTGGACAAGCTTGGCACCTCTGTCAGCTCTGAAAGCTCTGACAGTTCGATTGCGGACAGTGTATGAGTCACTGTAAAAAAAAAAAAAAAGCCAAGGCTGGATTTTTGAAAAGGCTGGATCTGATATTAAAAAAGGAGTATTTAAAAAGCATAACGAAACGGAATGGAGTAATAAAATATTGACTTATTTTTTGGGCTATTGAGTTTGGAAATTGAAGATTAAATTGAAGCAGGCTACATTCGAAGCCTTCGAATTTGTAAACCACATTGAAGGACATTCACATATTGTGTCGAGAACATCACCTAGTATCAAGTCTTCTAGATCTGATTAACAAATAAGTGTATTTGAGGGTCATTTTCTTTCCAAAAGCCTCCTGTCTCAAACAGGTGATATCATTTCGCCCATGTACTTGGTGTTGATTGTGAACATAAAGATGTCCACGATAACACCCTACTTTATTTAGAAGCGTCCCTGAAGAATCTAGATGTATGAGGCTTCGACTAGGTAACCAATGGCAAAGTGGAAATGTCGTTGAACTGTTGGCCACATGATGGTATTTGGGGCCTATTTGAGTTAGTATAACTTTCCCACGGGGACGCTGCTTCTCCTAACTTACATCATTAGGTGTATGGATGTACGGGCTGGTGTTTGGATCGAAGTCTTCGAAAAGCAAAGCCGAAGCTTGGGAAAAACACGGTCAGACACTGGATTACATACTATATCTGATATTCTTCTTCTTGTGTGGAGATCATGACTTACGGAATCCATTGGCAGTTGCAGAGGCATGATCAGAGCATCCATATCCGCACGAGAAGGCATTCGGCTCAAGAGGCTCGCCGGTCTGGTATTGGGTCGCGAGGATTCTCACAAATGCATTTAGACCCGGGTCTGTGTAATCCTCGACAATGGCGGCGGTCCCACTCGCAGAGTAGCCAGCCATATCCTGGTTAACAAAGGATACCACAGTCTTGTTCTGGTTCTTGTATGCCTTGTAAACATCGGCAGAACCCAAAAGACCGCCTTCTTCGCCGCCGTACCAGTGGAACTCCAGCGTGTTCTCTGGGGCGAAACCAGCTTGGGCGAGGACACGAAGGGACTCGAGAACTACAACGCTGCCGGACGCATTGTCATCAGCACCAGGAGACACGGTGGTGGCATTACCAGAGGTGGAGTCATAATGGGCCCCAAGGATCACTAGAACGCAGTCAGCATGAGCCGATATACAGAAATCACGGACGGGATATTCCAACCAAGCTCATCGCTTTTTCCTGGAAGGCGGGCAATGATGGACGGCTGGTCGAACGAGTGCTCAAACTTCTCCACGGTGATGGCTGTGTTAGCAGAGGCGATCTCCGTAACCTTCGCAAACAACCAGTCAGAAGCTTCCTTGCCGGTCGCAGACTGGTAATGTCGGGTTCGGTATCTGGATAATTTAGTCGAGGCACGTAGCGGCCCTGCTCATTGAGAGATACGCACGATGCAAGATGCTCAAGCCACTCCTTTGGGCCGTCGGTACTCGAGCTATCAATCAAGGCATTCGCCTCCTCAATGTGTGCTAATGCGGATGGGTATTCGACTGCTTGAATCCCGGCCGAGTTCGCTGGCTTGGTTGACAGGGCCGCAAGGACTTCGGCGTCTATGATGTCTGTAATATCGATGAATCCAAGACCCTTTGAAGTGAAGAGTTCAAATTTGGCCTCCTCACTGACCCACTGGCCAGGATCATCCTCTGAGGTTTTCACTAGACGCAATCCTGCCTCGGCTTCCGTGGATGAGCTAGAAGCTGGAACGGCAGATGCCAGTCGGGCTAGTACCGTAAGGGCAAGTAGAGATGTTTTAAGAGCCATGTTGGGACTGCGCGTACCTGGGAAAATAAATGCAAATTGTTGAGATGGGCACGAGTCCGAAACCTCCTCGACCGTGGGCAGAGACCCTGTTCTATAGCCAGCTCGTACGAATGTTGGCAACCCCGCTCGACTGTTATTATGTTTCACTCGTTCAAACCCCTTGTATGGACGAGAATCAACTTCCTAAACAAGTCTCGAACCCATCCCAGGCATGAGGTTTTGTTTCATTAAGCTCAAAGATAAGGAAATCAAGCTTGCCGATCAGGCCTTGTTTTGGGTCAAGCCCAGAGGCAGCCGTCAGAATGGGCAGGTATTTGGTCATCATGTCGGAGTAAATCAATAGGTTTTGGGTATGCCTGGTGATCTTCCCCGCGGATGTGTTGCAATGCTTGGGAATGCTACGTAGTGATGGGGTACGATAATGGGGCATTTGGTAAGGTTAGGAAGGTGAACAACGGATAAATTGGAGTGTCATGACGCTACGTGACTTGATAATGATGAAAATCATTCCCTAAAATAGAGATAGGGGGTGGCCCTTATTGTGTGCGAATGTCGCCATTCGGATCTGGAGATCTAAAACCGGTCCCTTTTACTGCGAGAATTCATGCGTGAGCACTCCATGATCTTCCCTTAGCTCTGTCTTCCATCTCTCGACTCAACAAATGACATTTCGAAGAATTGGTTAGTGTGATTGGTAGAAACGCGGGACTGAATCTCTCCGATTGTACGCGGTCCGAACGATCCCTGTTGATTAAATTCAACACTCCACCTTCTAGCGAGCTCGCATTCGGACCAGTATCGCGTTGAGGGCTGAGTGGGCAACTTCTCCAAAACCGTGCCGAGGTCAAAGTCTCGCGATGCCTGTATTTAATATGTAGATGCCGCGCACTGGCCTCAAAATGGCTGTTAGGTTCGTCGATTGTTGGCGAAATCCGCCCCAAGATTTTGGGAAGCCCATGAAATGTCCGGGGTTCGCACTCGCACTCATGGAATGCCGTCCGTCAGTAACCGTGCATGAATACATACATATTTTACACTTTGTAGAAGAGATAAATACAAGTAGAGGGATGAACTCTATACCGTTCTTCGTTGATATCTTGAGAATCTACATTATCGTATTTAATACATGGTTGAGCCAAGCTAAACCTGGCCCCTGAAACACAAAATCGAGTTCTCAATAAACTCCAAAAACCACCTTCTCAGACCGTTACGTTTGCCCGATTAAGGAAATGGCCGCATCCGACTTTAAGATCATCGTAGCCGGCGGGGGTCCAGTCGGTTTGACAGCCGCTATCGCCTTAGCCAAGGCCGGTATCGACTTTGTCCTTCTCGAGAGACGTTCGCGGGTCATCATAGATGCCGGATCGAATTTGGTTATGCTTCCAAATGGAATGAGAGCTCTCTACCAACTTGGCCTTGGTGACTCTCTGGACAAGGTCAGCTCGGCACTCTCAAATGTTGACGTCTTCAATCACCAGGGCAGGTGTACTGGTGACCTGCAGTGGCTGAATCTGCTCGAGCAAAAGTAAGAACAAAAAGATGCAGTCTGGGTTCTTAGTATTTACTAATACTATTGTTACGGCAGCTTCGGGGCTTTCCCTAGAGTTCTCAGCCGCGAGGACCTCACCAGAATTCTCTACGAGGCCATTCCTGAGGATGCCCGGTCCAACATCCACGTCAATAAGAAAGTCACAAACATCACTGTCGAAGGAGAAAGCACCACCGTTCACTGCGCGGATGGTACATCTTACTCAGGCTCCGCCGTAATTGGAGCAGATGGCGCACACAGCGTCGTTCGAGCAAATATGCGTACGCTTGCACTTGCTGCCGGAGCTTCACACGTGAACAAAGAACAGCCGTATCTCACCACCTTCCGATGCTTGTGGTTTAGAATTCCATCGTCAGCCATCAACCTGAAGCCGGGAACCACTCTTGAAACACATGGAGCAGGTGCCGCGACCCAATTGTTCGTCGGTGAGGATTCGGCCGTTATTGGGCTGTATGAGGCGCTTGACGAACCAACCCGAGTGAGATTCCGCTTTACTGAGGCAGACGAAGCTGCTGTCGTCGAACGTTGGGGTAACCTCGCACTAACCGCCGGAGGTTCGCTGACCTTAAAAATGGCCTACGATCGACGAATCCAGTCTGGGCTCGTGAGTCTGGAAGAGGGTGTTGCCGAGCACTGGAGCTGGGATGGTCGTATCGTCCTTGTTGGGGATGCGGCGCACAAATACACACCCAGCACAGGCGCAGGCTGCAACACAGGTGTCCTAGACATTGTGACACTGGCCAACGAACTTCACAAGGTGGTTTCTAGCACAGAGGGAGGCGCACCCAGTAGGCAAGACCTGACATCTGCTTTCAATGCGTACCAAGACTCCCGCTATGTTGGCGTAGTGGAGGGATGTCAACGAGCTGGTATAGTCACTTCCATGACCACCTGGAGGACGTGGAAGCTCTGGTTCCTCGACCAGTACGTATTTTCCTGGCACTTTGTGCAACGATATCTAGCCAAGTTTGTGGCAGTAAAGTATGCATCGATGGAAGTGTTCAGCTACATCAAGGCCACTGAGAGGATGGTGGGGAGGCATCCATGGGTAAACAGTTTTCCGGCCTCTACCAGGGCCAATTGACGAAAGGTTTCGCTCCTGCTGTGTCATAATTATTGATTTCGGTTGCCCAATTAAAATATAGATCGCGTTTGAATTACAACTTAAGTTGGAGATTTATTTATTGACAGGGGTACATGATGCGATGCGATCAATGGGGCACAGATCTGGATATATCAATCCATGCACTTCCTGTGTTGCACATGAAGATGGACGCTCCCAGTATCAGTATAAGGCGACGAAACGTACAAGATTATGATAAGCTGGATTCTACGCACCCTCTTGATCAACTCAAGGTAGTATTGTGTAATTGCCCGTGGCCGCAGAACAGATGTAAGCTCACGAATCTCGGTGAATTTTCACATGCTGTTTAGGGGCTTGGATAAGCGACTTGTCTCGTATTACCATCATGTGGTCAGCCGTCCAGTCGAATTACCCGTCTCACACACCTAAGAGAATCATGTCTTGAGATCTGATTGGAAATACGTCCATGATCAGCTGGACTAAGACGGGGAATACAAACAAAATATAGTGCCACGCTGGACTCAGGCATCCGGCTTTCGACGAATGAAAAGGCAACTTATGCATCCATGAAAGTTTATTGATAATTAGAAGCATCCCCGATCACGTCTTACTTTCTCACTGTCAACTACATAAGAGGAGAGTAATCATCCCCTTGAAATAATTTCAATAAAAGAAACCTCACCGTATTTGGTATCACAAACCGTCTTACTCTAAGTAGTCGCATCATTCGAACGTTTTTCAAGTAGCAACACAGTACTAAAAAAACAAGATCAAAATTGTGACTTGCTTGTTGATCACTTTCAAACCCGAGGAAAACACACCAGGAGAATTATTCCACAACTTGAAGATATGGAGAAGTTTGATTGTGTTGTCGTGGGTGCTGGTAAGTGTCATTGAAGGGAGCTTTTCTGCTATCTCAAACTAAATACCTTCGTTTTCGGCGTATTTCATCACTCTAATTATACTCTGATCTAGGTTTGTATGGTCTTGCCGCAGCGAAACAGTTTCGCGCCTTGAATCAAGACAGTTCTCTGGCCATCTTTGAAGGCGAGTCCAGTATTGGTGGCACCTGGGCCCAGCACCGCATATACCCAGGCCTCAAGAGCAACAATCTGCTTGGAACGTATGAATACCCTGATTTCCCCATGGCTGCAGAGAAGTTTGGCGTGAAAGAAAATGAGCATCTGCCGGGAAGCAAGATACATGCCTATCTTCAAGCATACGCCGAGCACTTTGGCATCAGTGATCTAATTCGGTTCAATTCGAAAGTCACCGTCGCGGAACACATGAATGAGGACGAAGGTGGATGGCAGTTGACTATCAGAAATGTGATGACCAATCAAGAAGTCAATGTATTGACTCGAGGCCTTGTTGTGGCAACTGGTATCACTTCCGAAGCTTTCCGTCCTCATTTTGATGGACAGGAAACATTCAGAGGGAAGGTGTTTCATGGAAAAGATTTCCCCCAACATAAAGCCACACTTGAAGAAGGTCAGACTGTGACCGTATTTGGAGCTACGAAGTTCGCCTGGGATGCTGTGTATGCTTATGCGACAGCTGGAGTAAATGTGCATTGGGTTGTTCGTTGTAAGCATTCAAAGGCCAGAACGATTTGTGTTTTTGAGAATCATGCCTAACATCCTATCTTAGCATCAGGACACGGCCCCTGCTGGATGACACCTCCATATGTCACGCCCTTCAAGAAGTGGATTGAAGAGCTCGCCAGTACGTTTAGTATTCAATTGGTGCCTGCATCGGGGTCTCAGCTAATGGAGATAGATACTCGTGTTTTAACTTGGTTCAGCCCATGCGTTTGGGGGCACGCAGACGGTTATCCAAGGATACGTAATTTCCTTCACGGCACCGGCCCAGGCCGACTGCTTGTCGAACTCTTCTGGAAATTCATGGAGAACGACGTTTTGTCACTCAACAACTACGACTCGCACCCTGACACGGCAAAATTGAAGCCTTGGACAAAGGTGTTCTTTACAGGTCCCAGCTTCAGTATTGACAACTACGATACGAGTATTTGGGATGTGATCAAGAGCGACTTGGTCAAAGTCTACATTGGAGAGCTTGATCATTTGAGTGACGACAAAGTTCATCTGGCTGATGGCACAGAATTAAAATGCGATGCCCTTCTTGTTCATACAGGGTGGAAGCATGTACCCTGTATAAAGTTTCTCCCTGAGGGCATTGAGACCGAGATGGGACTGCCTCATGCAATCCCACAGCATTCAACCGATGTGGATTTAGGTGCTCGAGAATCGCTACTCCAAGTGGCAGATGAAGAAATCCTAACCCGATTCCCAAAGCTTAGAAAGCAGCCTGTATGGAACGCAGACTACGTTCCTATGACAGAGCAGAAGGGGATCAAAAGTAACGATGATATCTCACCTTATAAGCCGCTGAGCCCGTATATGTTGCATCGCTTCATGGTGCCTCCCACTGAGCGGCTGCTGAGGACTAGAGACATCGCATTTGCTGGTGTTATTGGAAATTTCAGCAATCCAATCACGGCCCACCTACAGGGCTTATGGATCAATGCCTACCTCAAAGGCCAGCTTGACAATGATCCGTCGGCTGCGGTGGGAAACATCGAGGCTATGGCGAAGCTGCATTATGAGACAGTGTTGCACAACAGGTTTGGTAAATGGCGTTATCCTACGGATTGGGGCACCAACAAGACTCCGGGGTTTATCTTTGATGCCGTTCCGTATTTTGATCTGTTGCAACAGGATCTTGGCCTCTCATCACATCGGAAAAGGGGTTTGTGGACCGAGATGTGGAGTCCCTACGGCCCAAGGGATTATATGTCTGTCAACGAAGAGTGGGAGAAGAAGCATAAAGAATAGTATGGTGATGAGCAGTGAGAATGGGAATTTCACATGGGGCAGATATCCAGTGTTGATGGTTCTACGCCAAGCTTTATTGATCGATCAATTATTGCAAGCTCCGGAGGAAGGCAGTCTCTCTTGGTGTTGGAATTAACGAAAGCGTTAATTTCATATTGCAGTTTCGTATTCCATGCCATAACGAGGGAGAATCTTAGTTTTGTTTGTTGATTTTACTCTTTGTTTAAGCTAAGTTTGAGTTCGTTCAGATTGGATAGTATAATCAACTTTCTCTATACTTCAGAAGCATCGAAGTGCAACATAATGAGCCTAAACTCTTTAGAGTGCGTCAGCCATGACGTGGCTCTTTGAGATCAAGCGAAGTGGTCGGCTATGCAATGTAGAAATGTCAATAAACTCTTGCTGCAGGTAATTGAGAGTCGGGTTGCTGGTTCCCGAGCGAGCGTACATCTATGGCCCGCTGCCACTGATACCATTTTGCCACCTATCAGCTCATCTCGTCCACGTGGGAAAACTTCGCAAGTGTTTCCTTTCTATCTCAGCCGACAGAGCGGAGCAGTGGGAACAATGGATCCCACCGAACAACGGCCAAGGACACTAAATACCTTCAGTTGGCTCGCTTCTACCGTTGCCAAAGAACGAGAGGGGCAGCTCATACATAGAATCCTTCCAATCGAACGAATTGTCGTTCCCGCCTGCTGGATCTGCTCTAACCTACCCCTGCTGTTTGCCATAAGACGGACAAGGGTTTAACGGTGGAAGCAGGGCACAAAGCGGGGGAAGGAATCAGTGATAACGGTTTGGTGGTGCTTTCTGAGCTATGAATGCAGGTGAGGAAATTGCTTATCTTACGCCACCTAGAAGGAATTAACGTGGCAGTGTTTCAGTTGGATGGATAATAATTTCGCAAGTGGCAAGTACTGCAAGCGCCCTTATACGCCAGAAGTTTTGTCTTCAATATTCTTCTATCCTAGCATTGGTTAATGAATATAGAATTATCACCTAGACACAAAGTTTTGGAGGGAAGGGGGCGATCGGTTGGGTGGCGAGATCCGCCATGGTCCACATGATGGAACGGAACGTGTACGGGCTGCCATTCCGTCTCAGCCAGTCGGCTACGTGACCGACGACTTTGGAAAAAGCCTGCCGATTTCCATACAACCTCGAGCAGGCATCACAGCAGATTGTGGTGTGACTTGTGCCGAGTGGGCATGGGACGATCAAATCGAGGCAACGTCGGAAACCGGACCGCCATCCAGGAACCTCGAACCTTTATTCTATTGAAATTGCACTTACTCTAGATCGCTAGCCTTTTAGCTCCCTGTAAGATAGCTGCGCGGCCACATGTGGCCTGGGCGAAGAAAATACATGTAATTTGCCCATATGCGTTCTCTAGGGTCATCCTAGAACTTGCAGCATTCTGAGATGTAAGCAAGTTGCCCGTGAGATAACAAGGATAATCACAAAAGGCATCAATTTTTGCCCATAAACGGTGTGATGCTCTGTTAGCCTGAGTCATTTCTTTCTCCTCTGGGCTGATATCCCTTGGCAACACCATTTGGCGAATATTGCGGTTATTGGATGAACTGACGGATGAATGGACCCTCATGCACGTCCAAAAGGACCTTCCAAAATTTGGTATAGAAGTTCTTGGAAAACCGGAGCCAGATAGTCTTGGCATATCCTACGGTCAATACCAAGGTGCCTCTTAGGTAGTCATCGAGTATATATGTAGATACGGGTTGACACAGCCGTTTTCATTCGGGCCAGCTCACTGCCGTCTCTCCACCTGCAACTTTACCTTCTTCAACCGTCAAGATCTTACGCAGACGACGACAAATACCGACATAATGTTCGCCAAGAAGCTCGCTGTTGTGATTGTTTCCCTCGCCGCCACGATAGCTGTGGCCGCAGTGCCGCCTTACTTCCAGTGTGGAGGCAAGAACTGGGAGGGAGAGACTGAGTGTCAGACAGGTGCGTGAATATTCCTGATATACAATCAATATCGTGGTTATTGATGAGAAACTGACAATTGATTCTACAATATAGGATGGAAATGTGTCGAGCAAAACGAGTGGTACTTCCAATGTGTCCAGGACGACGGCGACTACTGTTAGAACAAAGTCACGGATTGAGAAAGATGAATAAGAGAATGGATTTGTATCTCTTTCTGTTGGAATTCCGTTCTGGGGGAAATGGTATATCGGAATGAAGAATACGCGTGTGACGTTCTAACGCGACATAATACCACAATGCTGGAGATGGCAAAACCGCAAGAATTACCTGTAGACTTAATAGATTTTGTTTTGCTAGGCAGCAAGCAAATCTTCTTATCTTTTCACCATCATTCGTTCTGGTTCACTGATCAAATAAGAGTAGGCCTCAGAAATGCCACGTATTACCTTATCCGATATCCCGCCATACGCTACATCAGCGAGGAATTCAAGATTAGTATCGCTGGATTTTGGAAGCTAACCAATTGGCCCTAAGCCTGCTTTGGTTGTTTTCCTTCATTGACGGCAAAAGAGGCGGCAGTCTTCGATAATGATGCGGAAGAATATGTAAATACTACGGGATGATGTTTTATGCTCAAGACACAAGCCCTTTAACAACATTCCGCCAAATTTATTCACACAAGACTCACTACTAATTATCCACCCTCTCAGCACACACCTTCTGGCAAGTCGAAATTGTCGACACGTGGGTCAGCAGTGACCGCACCGGCACCCAACCCCCTCTTTGCGAAGCCTTTCCAAATCTCACATCTATTTTCTCCGCCGGTGAGTGCAACATCGGCATCAATGATCGCGTCTCGCGCTTGAACCATAGTTGGGTTGCAAGGCTGGCTGAACACGGTGATCTTGGTTAGGGTATTCTGTGTATGAGAACGAGCTTCTTCAGGGACGGGATCTCACATTGCGAAAGCATCAATCAGAAGTTTCAGCATCAGAAACTTCCCATCGGTCGGGACACCATTGACAAAATCTGGCCGCGAATTGTCGTTTTTGCCGTGCTTGTTGATGAGGTTCCATAGCGATTCATATAGCATCGTAGCCCAGACCGTTCCAACTTCGTGGACCTTCGTGAGACCGTTGGCCGACGCATATGTGAATTCGTTTACGTCCATATTGGTAGAGTACATCCTCAATCGCGCTGTTGGGGGATCTGTCTGGTTAAGTGACCAAGCTGCAAATCCATAAGTGGCTGTATCAGAAGTGTCACTTGGCTTGATAGTGAGTGCTGCAGCGAAGAGATCACTCCATCCTTCCGCCATACCGTCAGCTTCCCAGGCATTAAGGCAACCTGTGGTGCTCGCTCCACCAGTGAGGCGATCCGACACTTTGAGCAGTCCAGGTCAGCTTTGCCCCCAAGCAAGTCTCAGCAGTGATTTAGTGAGCACTTACATCCATGCGTGTATTCATGAATAATGAATCCGTTATCAAACGCGCTATCTCTTTCGGGGTCGGTGTGGTTGAAGAGGTACATCGTGAGGATTCCTCGACCACCATCAGCCGATTGCTGGAAGTTTCCGTTGTTCTTCCCTCCAGCTGTAGAGGTTAGTATGTTTTAAGATATGCAAAACATGAAGAAATATTGAAGATTACTCACCTGTTTGCAAGTTGACCTGGACTGGATCATTTCCCCTTCCGCCTTCATCATTGTTATCTTTCTGGTAGTTTCCAGCGGCTGGTGTGAAGCCCAACAGATAATACAGGTCATGGAGCATGTTTGTGGTGTAAAATGCCTGCGTGGCTGCAGCCTCATAAAAGTCGTCTGGGGTTCCGGCACCAGGCGTATAAGGGAAAATAAAGGATTCATTAGGACTCCGAGCCTCTTTAAAGTTTCCCGGTATTACTGGCACGGCCCCGGCCATAACATTGTTGCCTTCTGTGTCGTACATCCCACTGACAGTATTCTTAGCATCGTGCCAGCCAAAAGGCGACGCCGTTGAGTGCTGCGGGTTGTCAACCGTTGTGCGCTCACCCTCGCGTGGATCATTTAGTCCAAAGGGGCTGAAGCCGTCAGTTATTGCAATGACTTGGTGAGGGAAGTGATTACTTACTAAACTTCGTATGACCAGTAATCAACATGGTCAAGAACAGCAACTACTTCTGAAGCGCCAGCATCGATTTCCACATAGGATGAAAAGGATGTGTCCTTCACAATTGTCTGAATCTTCCATGCGAGCACCAATTCACCGTCTGACTTGACTAAATACACCTGTTTAGCGGTGGGTCCTGTTTCAGCACCTTCCACATTCTTGATGAGATAGCTTTCTTGTTCGTCAGAAACCAATTCGGTAACTGCACTATTTGAGACCTTAATCGGCAACTCCAAGGTCTTGCGAACGGCCTCCAGAGCCCCAACGGGATCTAGAGTCAGTCGTCGACTCTTCGAAGACTCTCCTGGAAGGTTTCCTGTAAAGAAAGAGTTTCCATATGAAAAGATGTTTCCTTCTTTGTCGATCTGGCGAGAATGTTAGTATGAATCCCATTCTTGAAGGGGTAAATCAAGAACAAGCTTGCCGCGTACATTGACATTGAAGATGGCATTGTCGACGTCTACATCGTGGACGGTTTGCTGGAGGAACACATGACTGAGACCATTTGTTCCCAGATAGCTGTCGTCCTTGACTCGAAATGTCGCGTTGGGGGCGATGCTCTTTACCAGGTCGACCGCCGTTTCAACAGAGTCACCCCGTTTGAGCAGCTTGATACTTGCATCGCCTGCTACATCAGACGACTTGGAATATCTCGCTAAAGATTTTACTCGCAAAGCATCAAGGTCCACTGCTCTCACCGAAGCAGCGACACTGATAGTTGCCAGAAGACAGTGAAACCGCATTGTATTGAGGAAAAGGCTGTTGTCAGAAATCACCAGCCCAAGAACGCCGAATCGGTCAGCACAACGATCTATTTAAGCACAAACATGCATGTTACTACGCTGTCAGCTGAACCCTTGTATGAAACTCGGCATTTAAAAGCCTCAGTCATCAAGGTAAGCGTTGTATTTCGGGGTAATGCCTCTAGCTAATCAGGCAGGTGATTTATCACAGGGCCTTGAAATGGTTTGTGTATCAGGGGTTATTAACCGCTTGCCTCATGCTGACATCCCCTCTTTGCCATGGCACAGGTTGACAGGCATTACAAGGGAAATGTGAACTCCACCGGACAGAAATTGAGCTACTGTAGCTATCTTGATGCTTCAATGAATTCATTAGCATTTATATTTATCTCCGCCTTTGGCGTTTCCTATTGGAACCCAACTTGGGGCTTGAGTTATTATGGCTGCAGAATGGGAAATCTTACGAGCAGCTCTAAAGCTCAGCAAAGATTGAAGTTCGCCCAGATCCATATACTGCTTTCACCAGGATTCCGTTCCGACTCGACGAAAGCCCTTCCGCTCGCTCCATCGACTAGCAAATCATCAATCTCCAAGAGCTACGTTTGTTGGCGTAGAACTATGAGTAAATGACACCCAAAGGGATTCATTTACGACGAGTTTAGATAAGCCTCTCAGCGATTCACGGATAATTGATTCCCTTCACAATTCTGATGTGATAATTTGAGCGATTAGTCAAACTCAACACCTAGTCGTGGCAAAAATGAAGATCTAGAATGATCTTCCATATTCATGAAGAAGTGATTGCATACATCTTCGGCAATAGGCATGATACGATCCTCGAACCAGCCACATTCTGAATGCGGTTTCATCATGTTAGCTTTCACAAGAGGCGTATCGAATTCTTCTCCATCAATCTTGAGGAATGTCTCAAGAGCCTGCATGGAAAAGTTTGCCGAAATCCAAGGCATTCCTTCATCAAGCCTTCGATATGTGAGGAGCTCAGTCTGTATTGTGGCCCACAGAATACCCAGTTTAGGCTCTTTGCAGAAACCTTCGTAACGTCTGCATATCCTGCAAGGACCCAGATCCATATCCTCTTCGTCGGATTCGTCTCCCTCTCCGGATTCCACTTCGGCAGCGATTCGGAGGATCTGGGTCATGCATTCCCACCCGACTTGACATTCACTGCTCCACTGCTCGATAATGCCCCGAGGGACTGTCTTTATAAACTCAAAGGCATCCATAGACTTATGGTAGCATCGCCCGGGCTCCGCGATCCCGTACAAATCTTCCACAGACACGTCAGACTTTGTCAGCACGTGTGGGTATATCCCCATCTTTAATAGATAAGTGAGTACCGCGATAGCTCCAAACAATGTTTCCCCAGCCATACCGTTGCGTGCTAAACTAGCTGCGACAATAATGAGCGTATGGAGGGGGCCCAACGTAAGCTTCAAGCCACAATTGCTGCAATAGCGAGCAAATAACCCACCCGAGTCGACTTCAATATGTGTTCCCAAAATAGTGAGTACGTGGCAAATCGCCTGCACTGAAGTATGGCAGAACGGGTGCTTCCACTGGGCTGGGATTCGGGCAGTGCCATCCTCAAAGAGTTTTCGAATAATTGGTGAATCGGTATCCCAACGGCCACATATATCTTTTTCCTCTCCCGGAAATCTAGTCATCTCGCGGAATGCAGGACTGACCTCCTGAGGATGGAGATCAGTATGCGAACTAAGGATGGATATCATTAGAGAATCGAAGATGGTATGCCCGAAGTTGTCAACACGGTGACGCCATGGTATCAACGTTCCCGCGAGATCTTCAAACACACCACAGCATGACTTGGCGCCATCCAAAAAGGCGATTGCGAGGTGAAATGGATAGATATCTTTAATATCTTCTAGAGCTGTGTGATCGATCTGGTAACGAAGAGTTGCAAGTAAATCTCTATTGCCTGCGATTATAGCAAGCTTCCAGGCATCTATCACCAGGCAACGAGGATCTTGTGAGACGGAAGAAGTAATCATATTCATCGAGATTGGTAGATCTTCGACGGGAGTGTGTGAAAATGCGTGGTTTTCAAGTGAGTTCTGCATCGAATTGGTGAACGACAGGCTTGACAGTTGTTGGTTAGGCCACTCTGCCCAAGAGTTAGGATTTCGTATGTCAAACAGTTCGTCTTCGTTCGACACCTCTGGGATAGGTTCGTATTTATGCTGCTCCGCATGAATTGCCCATCTACAAAGGTTGGTAGGTGATTGACTTCCCGTTCCAGTCACAGTAGTGACTAGTGAGTCCGCTGAGCTGCTGCTGATCTGAGCAGGCTGGCTCATCTCACTGGATATCAGAGCAGTGATCATCTCAGGGGACCAGGCCAGAGGTCCTTTTCCCCAATACTTAGCTGTCACAAAGGAATGAATGTAAAAGTCGTGGAAAAAATTGTGAACAACCCTTCAATGGATTAATAAAAGGTATTCTTCGGAAGTGGAAATGTATTCCGACTCACATGCGGTTATCCCGTCCCAGGGAGGTAAGGAGCGCGTTGAGACTGCCTTGAAGCAACATGCTTGATCGATAATCGGCCCTCTCATTTTCTAACAGTTGCATCGTGGGGGATGGCGCGGCAAATTCTTGGCTGGGACTTATCGCAGCCGGGCTTTCGATGTTCATGTAGTTTGGTGTCCACTCGCTTGTTCCAAAAGGAGACGGCTGATCAGGTTGACTTTCAAATGTCTTGGTCCACGCTGCATATGGCAAGCTCCACGATGACAATCTATCATAGGCAAGAGTGAGTAAAGTGTTCTCCCGCAAAAGAAAGCCTCACTTACACTCCGGGTGCAATCTTGCAAGTCTTGTAGGTTTGTATTTCGCTTTTGAGATATCTTGCAAGTTGTTTCTTGTCGATATGCTTATCGGAGTTTCCTTGCTGAAGGGTAACATTGGAAGTGCTCTGTCCTGGTCGTTGCCTTTTGCCAAGCACTGATACGATGACACCTTTCTCTGTTGCATATGTGCGCTTTCGTACGCCCCATTCTGTGAACCAGCGCTTGTACTGGGACTCTCTAGCAAAATAATAAGAGTGAGTATGACGGTAGCAACCAGAGCCTATGAGTTCCAAATTAGGAAACGAAGGTACTCACGCAGCGTGGAAGTTGTAGTGGAGCTTCATGAAGGTTGCAACTTTGGAGTATGTCATAACCTTTCCAGATGTATCGCAGCAGTCCATGTACAAAGAGGTTATCACAGGTTTGAGGTGCGTCCATCTCTCATTATTGGGATAATTGAGGAACTTGGCCGCTTCTGATGTGGGCATCAGGTCTTCCGCCTTCATGGTGGCCGAATAATGATTGAGGAAGCAAATGAAACCACTGCAAAGTGTGTTGTGGAGTGTGCAATGGAAAGAGAAGAAGCAGTCCGAAACTTTGGGTGGGAGAGGGCTTAAATACCCTCCGCCACCTAAGATGAATTCTGATCGGGCTATGGCACAAAGCAATGAGACGTAAGCATAATGCAATCACGCGAACTCTGAAATGCAGCTCTGCATGGATTGACGCCACAAGTTTCAACAAAACGCCAGTGACCAACCATTGGTGATGGCCACCCTCCAAATGCATGATGACTTGGCGAAGGAACAAGGCGCTTCCTGCAGTGAAAGTTAACTCACAGCAACCCACCATCAGTGAAAAGTTTTTCACAGCGTCACTCAGGCTCACAACTGGCTGCGGTCGTCACGCGCAGCTGCTTGGGCTGGCTCAGTCTGGTGCAACAATTTGAAATGTGCGAGTACCGCCAACAGGCGGCAGAAAATGTACTGAGCCACCGTCACCGACATTGAACCTTGAGATAATACCATAACAAATCACCCAATAATAAATTTACTATGAAGGCAATTATTGGGGAGGAAAAAAAACCAGTCTGTTGTTCACTGAATATCGTGGTTCGCATTGCCAAACAAAGTTTCAGTCGCTCAAGGTCGATCCAACCTTCGCCAAAAATCCAAACGCAACAAACTCCGGGATAAATAAAAAGAAATCCCTATTCCACAGACTTGATACGATGCGGGAAAGAGGGTTGCATCATCTGTCGGTAAGCAATCGTACTCTCCGCCCCCTGATTCACCTGAGCCAACTCTCTGTGCATATGCATAATATGCATCGTAAACCCAAAGCCGGTACCCAGAAAACAAAAGTCCACCGTCCAACCAGGACTACGGAATCTGTTGTCTAAGTATTAAGGCGTCTGCCAAGACGGCAACAAAAGTCTATGGGCCAATCATGCAGCAGATTCGGTAAGACATCTACTCATCACGTCCATCATCAGTATTGTAAAGCATCTGTTACCCGAGTTTCTCTGATGGGTCATGTACCTGATTGAGGCCCTCTGAGGCTGGGAACATTCCCCCCTTCCCGACCTTTCCGACCCATTCACGCACTCGGAGCCAAGATCTGCCCTCAAAACAAAAAGCCACCAGCAAATCAGATGCTACTATCAATCTCTTCGCACACAAGTCAACTGATGAGTCCTTGTTTTTGATAAGAAAATATTAGTAGTTTAGGCAGCAACCCCGTCTCTGCTTGACAATGTACTCGATATATGTTGCCCAGGCCGGTCACCATGCAGGTATCCTATACCAGCGCTGATATTGACGGCACGCATTCCTATCACGAGTTCACTGCGCCGAATACATAGAACGCTCTCTGTCTGAAATGCAAAATTCTCCTATTCCCATGCTTCCGTAGCCATACAAAAGGTGGCCATTGACCCCAAAAGCCTTCCCATCTACCTTCTTTCCTAACTCCAAAGCACCATCCACACATACATCGTTGGCCTACATTCAATATAATCACGATTACGCGACTCTCTTATTATTCAATTGCCATTGACAAACTGGGCATCATGTCTACTAGGTACGTGTAAAGCTATCTTAGTATTTGCCTAGAATTTGCGCTGCAAATAACAATCCTTACACCTACGCCCCCAACCCCATAGGGCCAGGGGATATCATCGGGCCTTTGTACTATGAAATTATTCATTTATGTACTATTTCTTTCTTTCTAATTTTCAAGTTTTCACTCATCCCTCTCCTTTACACCGTCTCACCCGGCAAGCTAGTACAAAGCTAGAACCTCCGTCACTAAGTCTTGCTCTGATTTATCCAATGTTCCATTTGGGTTGTGTACTAATAGTCAGAGTAACAGCGGTTGGAGCGTCACCCCAGCTTATGACTCGTCTGAGCATCAGGATGCCGCGACAAACAATGACCCTACCATACCAGTGGGCTCTTCGTCTTCTTCGGTGGTTGACCCAAGCAGCCAAGATTTTGCCTTCATAGGATCTCAATTCGATCCTAAACAGTAAGTGACCATTAAGTCAAATACACATCTGCCCACGGATCTGGCTAATCTGAGAACAGACATGCCTCCGCCACGCCCACGGCCAGTTCGAAACATTCAACTTAGACAGAGTCTTGTGTCATTCCGGCACATCATAAGAGGATTATGGTCTTGTGCAAGTAGACTAGTCTTATTAAAACAACTTACTTGGGAGGTCTTGGGTAGTTGGGGCATGCGCTGTCATCCAAATTACCTCGCCTAAAGGTGCCTAGTCCACCTGATAGCTTCGATAAATACTACTCCAACTTTGAAATTGTCCTGCATACCCAATACATACACTCATTCACAAGTGGCTTCCTTCATGAGCTCCTAAGATGGACTACCATAGCACATCCGCCAAAGACAGAATAGCCATCATTCGATGTGCTTTCCTGAGGGTAAAAGATATCAACAGCAATAACAAGGCTTTTAGAACCCCCGTAGGCTTAAAAGCTCATTGATTCCATCGAATTAATGCAAATGCAATGATTATATCCGTATCAGACGCCTCAATTGACCTGGGATGAGGCGAAAACACCCTCACTGATCTCGCGCCTTTATACAATCAGCCACAGCGTCTCAATACCCCGATTCGTAAAGATAGATATACAATTATTATGGCGTGAGCATAAAGCTCCTAAACTCCACAGACGAAATGTAGATAGCAAATTTACTTCCTAGTTTCAAGCCAGGACCTTTCAATTTTGATATAAGAGCTATCAGAGCACATGTAAAAGAGTTGTTCGTACCCAAGGACAAGTAGCTCACTGGTATAAGTTGCGAGTAAGTTCAGATCTGTGCGGTTCTATAAACGATCTAGCCAAAGCTAGACTACTTGGTTTCATTTTCTTTTCTTCCATTCTCTCTTTGTTACAATATACATTCAAAGAACGCTAGCGTCGTCGTTTCTCCTGCTGTCTCTCCCGTAGAGCCACCAGAGATTCTACTTTTCTTCCTCCCTTCTTTGTTAAAGCTATGCATTCCCGCACAAGAGGCTCAATAGGGTGAGTCTGTCGACTCAGTACTTCATCGTCCAAATCAATATCCGCTATTGATACTAACGATTCGCTATAAAGCTTGAGAAGTTATCTCTAACTTCAGATATGACTAGCAGCTGTGCCCTGGCTCAGTCATCTGAATCCCTTTTAATCTTATCCGTCTTCTGGTGGGCCAAATCAGTTTCTTTTCCTCAGTGGCAACCGTAGGAAAGACCATACTCTTTCCGTCATCCCGTCAGGCTAGTGTAATAACAGATTTGGTCTGCATGGCCTCTTGAATGTCTCAGGCTGTGTTTACGGCGAAGTAAGTGTGCATTTGCTGTGTGTATCGGCTAGGTATAGGCACTTCTGCCGACGAGAGCAGATTTGTAAGTCAGCAAGAGAATGGAATCGAACTCAGACATCAGACTAAGAGTAGAATGATATTTCAAATTACCTCGGTTGGCTCTAAAACACTGGTTGGTATGCCAAATTACATCCAGTGTCCTCAATGGAACACAGATCGTGCTATATCACGTACTTTCCGTGTCTTCGAACAACGAAAAAGGCAAAGCAGCAAGCAATTTCTATTGACTCTACAGTAGTTGAGTAGCAATCGAGGAAGATATCAGATACCGCTCCGAGAGAAGCTCATAAAATTTACTGAAGATCTTTGACGACAGCTTACGTCCGGGGTATTATCTTGGCGTTCTATACGCTCTTTTCGCCACTCCAGCCCTACAATTACGCGGCACATTTCAGGGAATTGCCCCATTATTGTCTTGGATGCCGTGGGTTGGTAAGCTGCCCAGGTAATACAATTAGGAACTTGAGAGGAGAACGCGAGCAAAGTGTGGACAAAGTGCTAAAAATAAAATGTACAACGCGGATTCCATGCGAGAAAGCAGATCCGAGGCAGAAGCAGCCAGTTGGAGAGCGCAAAGGCAAGCATCGCGTTTCAGGGACCCATTTTGGGGCGCCTCATGCATGCGGTCATGGTATCCTTTCAGGCTGTCACGTTGCCAATCAAGCATAACTGACTAGGGTTTCGGCAAAGCAACAAGGGGGAGCGACGTATCATTCACCGAACTTAATACAGAAGCCCTTCTCTCTCAAACAAATTCCTTCGTTCCCCTTCTCTAACGAAATCTATCGTCCTGCGACATTCCCAAGGGCTTCCTCCACACTTTGATCGAAATACGCTTGGCCACGAAAAGAAATGCATAACCGGCTAGACGATGCGAGTGAATACTCACGTCACTTCCCACCCCAGAACGCCGAGACCGATATCGCTCTTGGGGAGGCATCGTGGTACGATGACGCTCGACAGTCGAGGCTACCACCCGCGCCCAAGGGCAAGGCGTCCAATTCACAGTATGATGTTTTAGAGCAGTGTCGCGAGGTGAGGGACGATGAGGTACCGGAGTCCCCGGTGGTGAGATATAGACCGGGGATCGATACTTTCATAGCCGACTTTTTCGCCTTGACAGTGCCCATCGCATTCTTGATTTTTGTGATCATTTTAGTATCCAAGAGTGGCCAAAGAACGGATGTCGCGAGTATCCAGCAGTGGAAGGATGCAGCTTACGTTGTGAGTACCAACTTGCAGAGACATCATATCGACGGCCTGATTGACTGGGGATTCGCTAGCTATCGACATTATTTCCACTCTTGTTTGCCGCCATCGTCGGTCGCCTGATGACCCAAGCCGCCCGATGCAAGCTTGAAAATGGCAGTACGATCGAAACCCTGGAACAGCTGATGGGAAGCAGAACCGTCGGGGGCGTCTTCGTCACACAGTTCCAGCTGCGGGCTCTCAACATCCTTGGTTTGTCGCTCCTGCTACTGTGGTGCATTTCGCCGCTGGGTGCGCAGTCCATACTTCGCCTGGTGGAAGTAGGAAGTGCAGCGGAAACAGCGTCACGACCGATGATGTACTTCGACACTCTGGGCTCAAGTCCATCAGACAACGAACTCCCTCCGTTCCGAGAGCACGAGGCGTCGGTACAGAACGCGACATTTGACAGGATCAATGCTCTGTACAACAGCGTGATTCTAGCCCCCCTCACGATCAAGAACAACACCATGGACATGTGGGGAAATGTCAAGATCCCATTCCTAAGCTCACTGGAGAAGGCTGGCAGCGACGAATGGCAGAGCAATGAGCCTGGGACTGAAATGCTGTACTCTTCTTTGGTTGGTCTGCCAGTGCTCAACATTTCCTCCGGAAACACAACGTTTGAAGCAGAATCGACGTGTATCGAACTCGAATGTGACGCCATGGAGAATTTGAGGACGTCAGGTTCTATCGAGCGAAAGCCTTACAACTCTACATGGCTTGGAAGGCTCGCAAGCTCGTCGGCAGACCCTCCTCCCAATGGGACATTTCAAGGCTTCCGTCTCGGGGGCAATGGTTCAATCTACAACGAGGCCGCCTGGACGTTTGCCATCGATCGGTTCATTAATCACGATTGGCTCTATACAACAGAAACCAGAGGAATGTCGACCAATTATCAGACAAACGCGAGTCTACAGAGATTGAGAATGTTTGAAAATGAAACGGGCATCGAAGCCGGGCCTACGACCCTCATGCTCGAGGCGTATCTCTCATCTGCTCTCACACAGCCATTGACGTACTTGGGAACATCCTGCGATGTGAAGCAGAAGTATGTCACCTCACAAATCACCTGTTCGAAGCTGGAGCAGGTCGACCAGCAAAATTGCAGCGTCACTGCCCAACGTCCTTCCCGTACCTACAAAATGCCGGAATCCTTGAACATACTCAACTTTCCCGAGGCAATGTACATCGTGTCCAAATTCTGGCCAGTGTCCTCGGGGCAGAATGTGGCTCGGATTGGTGTCTACGACATCACACTACAATACCTCGCGGACCCGACACTAAACACCACCGCATACAACATGTCCAGCGTCGACGCAAAGACATTGAGCTATCGCCTGAGCCAGGTGCTGAACACTTTCATCCAGATCGCCTCCATGGACGTCAACGCACTTCGGCTAGGCGACTCGGGATCCACGTACCTGGAGAAGAACCAGACCGCCGGTGCGGAAGTCGAAACCCCAGTGAATGTCTTCCTCATCCCCAAGCTGTGGGCGGCTTTCTGCATCGCGTCGGGTCTCATCCTGCTCATCGCAGGCGTCGCGAGCGTCTTCTTCGTGCACTGGGCGGTCGGGCCAGAGGTGCTGGGGTACGCCACGACCGCGCTGCGCAACAATCCGCTGGTGAGCGTGCCGGAGAGCGCGATGAAGATGGATGGGATAGAGCTTGCCGTGCAGCTGCGGCAGAGACGCGTGCGCTTTGGGTTTGCGGGCACTGGGAGCACAGGCGGGAGTGTGGTTGGCGTGAGCGACGAGAACCTCACGGACAGATTTAGAGACATGATGATGAAGCGATGAGACTTGTGTAGAATGATCATATGACGCAGCGATTTCAATTATAAGCCTTCTCCTTGGCCTACACTCGGTGGGCGCGTCAACTTTGACATAAAGCCTCCCAGAATCTACCTGCTCCTGACAAATAGTGGCCAAAACTGACCGCGAAACAAACTGATCTTCACACCACTCCACACGTTTGTCCTCAATCTGGCGCGTTGGCCTTCCCTGCCATCGTCACAGCCACCACAAGTGCCAATGACGGCTTTGACCTGGAATGTTAATGTCACCGACTTTGATGAACCTGCTCCAGGCACCTCCACATACGTATCTTCTTCACCATGACGGCAAGCCGCCAAAAGCAATGAAAATGAGCTCGTTGGTTCGCGTCACCTGGAGGCAGTGTAATACCAGGGACACTGTGGGCGGAATCATGTGCAAGCACAGAGGAAGCCGCCCGAAGACCAAAAATAGGAATAATCACGATTGATCTCCTTAGAGATCTTTCAGAGATTAAACTGAAAAGAACAGATACTACACTTGATCTAAGCCAAAAGGCAAAGAGAGCTAAAGAAGAAAGAAGAAAACAGACAAAAGCTGGGCGAGGTCGGCAGACTTTTATAGGCTGTGGGCAGGCGGTGAGAGCGAGTGATTGGCAGAATTATGTAGGCAGCAACGAGAATTAAAATCGAGCCAATCAGAGCGCGTTTTAGCACAAACAAAAAATGCGCGTCCATTTGTCAAATTCTGATTGGCTCAATTCCAGGCAGCAGCATCCTACCCTAGACTTGAAATTTCAACACAACAGAGGACAGCTTTTCCATCATCATCGTGCTATGGCTCGTTGATGTGCTCGTAGACTGCTATGGGCCATCATTCTTTACGATTCAATATTATAATTAACTATGTTTATCTTGTTTTGAGCAAGTGGCGAAAAGTGTAGAGGACTAGGCACACCCTTCGTAGCAAACCCAAATGGATGGCTTCCCCGTACTAGAGAGAATGAACACCCGACGCTTGGAAGGTGTCGCAGGCTTTATTCACTCGGTTTGATTGAACCCTTAATATGGTTCCCCATTCATAGAAGAAATCTCACCAGCTCAGTCTCAGGTGCCATTGGATGTTGTCACCAGAATGAGGTTCAGTAGCGGTTATTTACGTGCTGAAATTGGTGGCGTTGGAGTCATGCTGCTGTTGGCTCATTAGGCGCCAGGCTGGGATCACGTTCCCTGTACCTACGTGTGAAATCAATTTCCAGGCCTTGATAAACTCTGAACGTCTAACAGTGAAATGCAGAGCGAGAGAATATAACTGCCTCAGGCCGTCAATTTCTCATTTGGGCTAACTTGCCGCCGCGATGGCTAAATCTTACGACCACCAGCCGTTGGAAAGTCAATCTTCGATTCGCGTCCTGTCTGTTGCGCCTGCGCGTCTTCCCGATGCTCAGATCGAGTGCCATATCCGTCACATCGATCTTAAGAAGACCCGAAGACGGCCATCGTATGAGGCACTCTCCTATGTCTGGGGGTCTCCCAAAGGGACGATCCCGATCCTCTGTGATGGCGATGAGCTCCTGGTCACTCCAAACTGCCTTGATGCCTTGAAACGACTTCGCCTTCCCCGGCAGAGTCGCACAATTTGGATAGACGCGATCTGTATTGGCCAGCGTGAGACTACTCGAAGCACTCGCGAGAGGATTGAGCAGGTCAAAATGATGGGTGAGATCTACGAAGGTGCAAAACGAGTGCTGGTCTGGCTGGGGCCGTGTGAAGATCTGGGGTCTGGTGCCAAACTGTTCAGTCTGATGAAGCAGTCGGGGAATATCTACAATTGGCAACGGAAGTCAAAACTGACCTCCATCGCATTGAAACCTGTTGCGACTCGATTGGAGAGGAAATTTGATGGTATGATTCTCCTTTCTCATTTGCAACCAAGCTAACTTCTAGCAGGTGCCAGCGATGAGTCTCGCAGATATCGCGAGTCGCTAAAACAACTCCTGGAATCACCCTGGTTTACGAGGGTTTGGACTGTCCAAGAGGTTGCATTTTCCAAGCGATGCACAATCTTCTACGGACCACTGGAGCTTTCTTGGCGGGCTTTGGCCGACGTCAGCTCCTACTTTTGCAAAGAGATACGAACAAATCATACTGGAAAACTCATGCAAGGCCGTCAGCTCACGAGGTTACTCGTTAAAGCCTACCCGAAAGAAGTGGATGGGCAACTTGATAGCTTTTCCAAAAAATTGACGCTGTCGCTTCACCAAAAAATGCAATCTCAAGACCGCAACTTGTTTGGTCTGATCAGCATGCTATCCACGACCGTTGCCCAGGATCGAATATATGGCTTATATGCCGTCTTTCGCAGAATGGGCATAAACATACCCGAACTTAACTACTCAAAGAGCGTGGAGGAAATATTCGAGGAAACAGCGAGGGCAATCATTTCCGGACGAGAAAACCTCATGATTCTGCTGAGCTGTGTGCGCCCTGAAGGATACACTTCGTTGCCTTCATGGGTGCCTGAATGGACCCAGCCATACCAACTACCATTCGAGTATCCTGACCTGTCCGGAGTTGCGTTCTTCAAATACTCCAAGTCAATCTCGGCCTCTTCGAAAAGTAAAACAAGCTTGATAAACGCCCAAGCTAGGGGAAGATTGGGCTTGCGAGGTTTGATCATCTGTCATATTCAATCTATCTTCGCTTCTTCTGTAGTTGGTAGTTTGGACGACCACATTGCCAATAATGGCGGATTGGAGATTATCAGAGTACACCAGCAGTACTGCCGAACTGTTCAGGTCACTTCCCAGTATTCTGACAGCCATGGTAGAATTGAAGCAGCTGGACGGACCCTTCTCCGAGCGCATCTATTTAAGGGAGAAGAGCTCAATGCACCGCTTGATCCTTCCTTTCGCTACTGGTATGATTTGATGCTCTACCCAGATTGTACCAGATACAAGCCAAGCCAAGTGAAGGCGCTTGCAAAGGACAGTTCCACTGATGCGTCAGAGGTCATAAGAGATTATCTGTTGCATTGTGCCTCTTCTGAAGAGAAGAGTCTTGAGGGACAAGTATGGGAAATACATGCTCATATTCTTGGAATAGCCAATTATGGATTGCTTATCTTTGACTCTGGCCACTTGGGCCTTGCTTTCCATAACTGCAGGGAGGGAGATGTCGTTGCACTCCTGGCTGGTTCATACCTCCCCGTTATCCTAAGAGAGAGCGGAGATAGTTGCTATCGTTTCGTCGCTCCCGCCTATGTGCATGGGCTAATGGGTGGGGAAGGATGGCCAGAAGATGAATCCTCGCTAATAGATATTGCATTGATATAAAATGCTGAGGTGCCACCGCCTTAAGTGGTTGCTTGAAGTTTCTGTAACTCTGAGATTGCTAAATTCTTGACCTACTGGGCATAGCCTTTCCTCACCCGCTCAAATCAATTTTGTTCAACGTCAGCATTTCCAGTATGATTTGAGCATTCGGTGTATTTTTTGTTTTAAAATAGCTGAAAACCGAGTTTTAAGAGAAACAGATGGAGTTTCTCCTGGAATCATCCGGCGCTCACAACATCTCATCCACCACTTTGATTGTTTCCAAAAATCTCCAATCAACAAACGCCTGGGCCTTGGGGCTGAATTTTCAATGTGGTTCTCATCATCCAATATGGAAAAATGGCCACTTACGCTACAAGTAGCTGCTCGGAAATGCTGATTTGACTCAGTCGAACCCCGGCAAAATTGGGTAGGAACCAGAGTCTAGGCCGAGCTCTACATCGAAGCATTGCCTCGTGAAAGAAAAAAGCGATAATATCGGGCAAGACATTGGCCCTAGCAAAAGGGAAAATAGACGAATGGACTAGATGTTGTGGTTGAAAATCACCTGAATAGGCTAGACGAACACCCTATGCCTTAGTCTAGCAAGTACCGCGGCGGCACACTGATCCGAGAACAGGCTCAAAGCTTACAGAAGACCTAAGTGCAGAGTATCAAGGGGCCTAATGAACTTAACCGTTCCGGGGGTGAGGCGGGTTCGCTAAGCCCTAGGTTATGGTAAGGGACCAAGATAGATACCCGAGCGATGCATCGACACAACTCTCCACCACGAGGCTCGCTGAGGTCTATTCTCGGTGCAGGTCTGGAGGGAGGAATGGCCTCATATCAGGTATAAAACCATGAAGTGCAGCTGTGTAATGGAAACCTTCCTTCATCAGCATCACCGGCATCAAGCATCTGTCCTCAACTTCAACAACAGTCTTTCACTGTTAATCGATTACTATCAACCGAACTCTTCAGCATATTCTTTGAATCATTCTTTCTGCCAACACAAATTATTATTATTTCACCATTGTCTTTTGCTATCAACATGTCTCTCTCCAAGATCATCGCTTTGGCCTCTCTCCTGTCCGTTATGGGCCAAGTCTCAGCAGCACCGACTGACATCATCCGGCCAGGCCCTGATGGAAGCCGAGTTGGCCCCTTCCAATTCTACAACCTTTACCCTCAGGAACCTGAGCGTTCTGAGGCGCCTATACAGGCAATTCATGTCGAGACATACCGCGGACAGTCTATCCGAGAACAAGTTGTCGTCTTCAAGGGCATCCCGTCTGAGGCCCGGCTGTGCCAGCTGAAATGGGCCCAAGCCCCAACCCCCAGCCAGGTGTTCATTGCGAAATTCGGTCCAAGCACTGAGCCGGGAATCTCAACCCGCCAGCTCTCAGGCTTCCCTGCCGAGGGAGTTGCGCCATCGTACGCCTCAGTCCAGCCTTTCGACACCAAGGCGGCAGAGACTTCCTCAACCATCAACTTTGAGAACTGGGATACTCCAGGCTCCTCTGGCACCCACGAGGGCGGCTACATGACTTGTGCCGAGACTATTTACCTTAAGCTGGCGTTTAAGAACACCACTGCTGATATGCATGCTTATATGACCCAGGATTACGGCAACGGCCTTCGCATGTACTACAAGTGATCAAGAGTCTTATGCGACTCAGGCAAACGAAGAAGAAGGAATCGTTGCTGTGATCATCATGCGAGACTTACTTTTAGCGATGGAGCGATTGCTTAGTTGATTTCTGCCCGCTTTGGCCCACATTCTTTTCTCCTTTCTTTCCTTATTTCTTTGTTTCTTTGTCGAAGCGTATTCGAGCATTTTGATTTTATTTTCCATACTAGAGGCATTAGATAGTTGGCATTGTGAGGTCTACATTATAGATAAATTTCATATGATTGTTCATATTTAGTGAAGTTCGGTATAATGTCAGGACTCATACATGAGATGATCTCATCTCACGATTCATTGCGCGAAATACATAATTTACGTATTCCGTTGAATTATTAATGAATGTTTGTTAGGCATAGCGCTGTTTAAAGAAATTCGAAGTGAACTAAAATTGGTTCGACTTCTTGATCTTTCCATTAAGGCCTCCCATTATAGGGCCTCACCAAAGACATTTTGTCTTCTACATAAATAGCTACAGAATTATATATATTTTGCAGTTTTTATTACCCCTTGTGCGAGATATGTGACGACTGAAGAATAAACTCATTATTAGGAATAGTTCTAGTGATTGAAAAGAAATATTAATAAAAGAAAAGAAGATCTCCTAGTTCCAGTATGCAGCTGGGAGTTCTCAAGCGGCATCAAAGCAACCTTGTTGACGTATTTGCCTCAGAATATTAATTAAGAAGGTTCAGGACCTCGTTGAGGATGTTGCCCACATCATCGAGAAGGTTTTCCAACTCATTATCGCCCTCAGGGTTAAATGTATCAGTGTCTGGGTTCTCGACACCAGCTGGATCCTCGCATAGCAGGCCTTGGCTGATAATCTTGATGGTACAGCACTTGGGGTACGATCCGGTTCTTGCGCAAGTTGCTTGGAACTCTTCGCCGCTCGATGTAGGATAAGGTGCAGCTATATGAGCAACTTGTCAGTTATGCCGAAGAAGATTAACCTGAATATTTAAGGGGGGAGGAGGCTATCAAACTTACGGGTGTGGCAGTCGAAATTGATAAGGTTTTCTAACCCGGCGTTGCAGCACAGGGCATGATTCTTGAGGTCATTGGGGCATGGGTCGTACGACTGCCCGAAGGCTCCGACAGCGAGAGTCGCAATAACAAGGAAAGATCTCATCTTTTCGGATAATTGTGAGAAATGATATGCTTAAAGAGTGATGTGAAATGCAGTGGAGTTGAATGAAGATATTGTGAGGAGTGATTAGTGACAGATTATGGCAGGGTTATGGGCTGGTTTTATAATAGACGTACCACAATCTCAACCAGTGATGCTTAACTGTATGCGGTACTGTTATTCTGACCTACACGGTAAGAGTAGCTACCCCCTTTCTCCTTCGTCTGGAGGAATGACGGAAACATAGACAAGTAGGTTGAGTGGAACGCTAAGAAGCATCAATTCGGGTATTGTGACCAGTTCCATACCTTACAGTTTATTTCGGCTCTTTTCCTACTTTGTGTCTTAGATGAGAGCCCGGTTCCCTGGAGCAATCATTCATGAAGTGCATAGAGCACAATGGCCAACGCCACAAACAGATCTCCGGGTAAATGAAAGGCAAACCATGCAGTCGGTCCCTTAACATGTCATGCACTCTTCATCTTAGACATAAATCTAAGACATTGAGACCGGTAAGAGCGTTTGTGCCGCGACTCACCCAGGCAGACTAAGGCTTTGGAATGTATTCTAGCACTGATTAATTTACCAATGTACTGGCATACCAGACTTTATGGATTGAGAAATGACCATGTTATTTTCGTTATACATGTTGTTCTGGAGTTTGGCTGGGGTTACTATAGCTATGGGTTATGGTATTTCTGTTCGTTCATATTATTGATGCATAGGTAGTTCTAGGGCGCTTGATCAAGTTCCTGTATTGAGTTTTTGCGAGGTTTCTATTCTGTTTGCGCGAAGAAGGCAGTACCGACAGCTCAAATACCGGCGACACGGTAATGTCTCAACTGGAACTGAACACAAATATTTGCTGTCGGATGCCGGAGAAGGAGTCGGGTTAACAACGGGAGCAGTGGAGAGGAATGAAAATCACTTCTATCCGTGGAACTGTCTTGGTTGTCGCGAAGAAACGGCAAATCCCGAATTATTACTCGAGTATTCACTGATATCCGTCTCTGAAATACATCTCTGTGCTGGAAGGCGAGTGTTGACATAAGCCTTTTTACCAAGGAAGGCATTCCCGCCCTTGACATTATTTCACTGTGGCGTTATGTCTATCAGGAGCTTTGGTATGGAGAATTTATTATGTGCCCCCTTCGCTGTATCAGCTTTTTGTCGTCTCGGAATACCATATCATTGTTAAGAATGTCTTGTTCGTCAGGATTGACATGGTGACATATATTGAGAATACCGTAGATTCAACTGGGCCTGCGTTCGCCAGGATGAAAATCATAGCCTGATTGGAAGATCCTCGAGCGGAAAAGAGTCCGCTGGATTAATAGGCTCCGACCACAACCAAGTTGCAGCAATTGTATCGTGGACCAGGGCGCACACGGTATAGGCTCAACATCCGAACTGTAGGCAAAGCCCTGCGACGCGAACGACAGCTCGAGAGTTTGCTGCTCTTGCTGGCAATTTCAGCAAATTTTTTTAGTAGGACAGGATGACTGTTGGCGCTCTAGGTTATACTAAGGTACTCAAGTATACGGTGGCAGAAAAAGATATTGTAGATAATAGCATCGACTATGATTATTTCTGACCCTCCTTAGGCACATGCTTTATCACGGCACCGTCAAGAATAACTATTAGAGTTTATCAGGGAGTCTAATTCTACATTGCTGACAATACGTGAAGAATGGAACACCTCAACTTTCAAGGACTTTTTACATTCTAAAAGTGTGCTGACTTACCTATAAAGGCAGGTCGCATAAAAAACTGGCGCTATTGCGCGATAACTCATGCGGCAAAAGTACCCATGATTAATTATTTATAAGAGCTGCTTCGGTCATTAAAGAGCTTCCGGTGAACTCAGCCGATGCAACTCCGCTAACGTCAGTCATTTTGGACCACATAAGATGGCCCCAGCCAGTATTGTTTTGTATGATATCCCTACAAAGGAACCCCAACGCTGTTGGTCCTTTAACCTTTGGAAGACGCGATTGCTTCTGAACTTCAAGGGTCTTGACTATATAACGGAATGGGTATGCCTGCTGCCTGACATGAGCCTTATGGATGTACTAATTGGTGCCATATAGGTCGAATATCCTGACATCCGCCCATTGTTAGAGAAGCAGTCAGTCTATTATTCTGTTTCTTTCCTATGAAAGCCTGAAACTAGAGAAATCTTTGATCTACTTGCGAACCTTGAGTAGCATTGTTAAAGTCGTTGGGTGGCAGCTAATAACCGTTGTTGTTATAGTCTCCCGGGGGAGGAAGAGTACACCCTCCCCAGCGTTCACCTTCTCCAAGATGATGTATACATAATGGACTCGCTTAAGATTGCTCGCCACATTGAGTCTGTTCATCCTGAGCCTCCACTTTACCTCGACTCTCCCCTCATTGATCGGCTGTGGCAGCACCTACGGGGAGTACTTATTGCCATACAACCTATCCATATTCACCTCATAGCGACACGTTTGCTCTCCGAGAAGAGTACCCCGTATTTCTTTGAGACCCGGAAAAAGGATATCGGAAAGTCTACAGCTGAATGGTACTATGAGCATGAAGGGACCGCATGGAGAAAATCCACGCCGCACTTCTCCGCGATCACCGCCCTCCTGAAAGAGACAGATGGCCCTTACTTCATGGGAGGAGTTGTATCTTATGTTGACTTTATATGGGCGGCCGTGCTTCTATTCTTTCAGACGCTTGGAGACGACGTGTTCACCAATGTGCTGAAGGCAAGCGGGGATGACGGTGAAAGTTTCAAGGCACTGCTGGAAGCGGTCCAGCCTTGGTCTACAAGGAACGATTTTTAGAAACATCAGATATCAATGTGCGCTTTCACAGATAACTAGGCCAGTCGCTAACAAGCCTGGGACATTCTAAATTCTAGTTCATTGCACTCTGAGATCTTAGCGCATCTTGGATTGACAACTGTGTGCATGACACTCTTAGATTTTTGAAGGGTTTGGGAATTTTGGGCATAAAAGAGGCAGCAAGAGTTACGGATCTCCGTCGTACCGCACAGGGCTCACAAAATGCTCTAGTCTGTACATGCTTCTTCTGGTTTTAATGACTGTAGTTTGAGGCATTGTTTCTAATTGGGAACTAGTTAAAATAGATCTCTCGGATGAGAGAAGATAGCCAATATTAACTTGCAAGAAGAGTTGAATTTCATCGGTAAGCTCAAAGAAAAACCCAAATTATCTATTCTCAATATAATTAACTTGTCTATGGCTTCACAGGGGACAGGTGAGCCTGTGCGAGATTGGTGAAGAATGATGCTCCAAGGACTTTTGTAGGCGTGGCAGGGTCAGTTGTATTGCAGATAGAAGCAAAGTTGCCATTCGCTTCAAGTTTCTCGGCAAGGTACTTGGCATACTTGGACACTTTGCAAGACTTGCCAGGTCCATCTTGGCAAGAGGGCACCGGGTAGACGGCGTCATTGATTCTAATACGAACATATGTCTCGTTTGTAGCGCTGTTGCGTTGAGCTAGTCGAGCAGCATGCGTCGACCTTGATCTGCAAGAGGCGGTCGGGGTTGGTGTGGTGGAATTGGGCGAGGACGTTTGGCCAAGGCAGTTCAGGCGCTCAAATGCAATCGTGCCTCTCATTGGAGAAATGTAGGAACTTCTCCAAAGACGGTCCTCCGGAATATGATCGAGAGGCAGTGATTTCTGCTTATCAAACGCGCCTGTCGCCACAGCCAATTCATTCAGCTGTCCGTCGTTGAGGAAGCTCATCAGAAGCTTGGGCACCGTGAACGCTTTGCCATCAAAGCCTGTGCCCTTTGCATCTGGACCGGAGGTGAAACGTTGAATGAGGGCATCTAGAAAGGGGACCATCATTTTAGACGCAACGTCCGCAGCGGGTCCCACGCCATAGTAGTATCGTAGATCTTGCTGATACTCGTATTGCGAGAGCTCTTCTTGTGTGAACGTATCGCAGAATGGTGATAGTCTTCCTGTGATTTGTGACTCAAAGCCGCAGACATAAGGAAAGTCGGCCCAGGTTGAGTCATCCAACTCGAGGGTACCTTCAATGTACTGGGAGAGGCGGGCTTTGAATGCAGGTAGCCAATGCCCGCGCCAAGTCGTCTGCTGCGCGTCGCTGCTGTCTACAAAAGAAGGGCACATGTCGGACGGCGCCAGAGTGTCTCCAAGGTGAGCAGGCATGTTCTTCCCCGTTACGGAAACCACTGTTCCGAGTGATGAGTTGGTCCCAAGGTACCCGTGTAAAAAGAGCTGTGCTGTTTGGAGAACGCGGGTGTAGTTGTTGGCCCAGACGTAGAAGGGTTCGCCTTCTTGGTAGAGATCTGGATATCTAAGAACAATCAGTAAATCTGGGTCTCTTATTGGTGGCAGAGTACATTTGATATTCACCTCATCCTCAGAGTATATCCCATGTCGAAAAGCTCCTTATATCCAGTTTTGCTCACCTGGGCAATCTGGATACTCGGATTCGTCAGAGGGGTTTCCCATGTATGAAAGAACGACAATGGCCCTGTAGCCGTGTAATTGCTCTCCTTAAACTAGTCATTCGGATTGATTAGATAAAGGCCGTTAGAAGAACAGTTTCGGTAGCTTGTACGCACCAGCTTTGCCATCTTTACCCAGCCAGAGTAAGCACCACTATCTGGATAGCGAGAACCATGTCGTGATACGTACGCCGCTTGGTCTACGTAGCAGTTGTCTGGAACATCACTCGAGATGCCAAACACATTGGGACCTTTCTCTTCGATTAGCCTCTCAACCAGCAGCCGCCTTGCCACAGACCTGAACTTACCTGCACTCCAAGGCCCATTGGCACCCAGGTGACCAAGAGGGTTCTTCGCCAATGCAGCGTCTGGGAGGAGCACCGCCTGGACAGGGTCAAGCAGAGTTCCCGAACCAGCGGCAACCGCAATGGTCACCAACGGAACAATCCCTAATACTGTGGTTTTCAAAGGCATGGCGAAAGATTGTCCCGAGGAAGTTGAGTGGGTGTTGGACATTCACCCTGTTCTTTGTGACAAACCGATTGTTCATATATCATTACTTGAGCAGAAATTGCTGAAAAGTGTCATTTCGCTAACCCACATCGTTTGCGCGTCCACCGTCCAAAATGTGCCCGTCGAAGCGGTGCTGTAACCCCCCGTGCCGCATTTGGTAGGTGAAGAACAGGTTTTCAGCGTCTATCATCGACACGTGAGCTCATAACGGCCACTGATTTGAGGTTGCATCCAACGTTAGGTTCGTTGACAGCGCCGGCCCCACTGCGCAAAATGGGAAATAATCTCCTGGTTGACATTCCACTGGAGATGGCCAGCTCTGGACCTCTTGTTATGTCCTTGACCCAGTATTGTGGATTGACAGTGATATCATCTTGATAAGACGTAGAAACTCGATGTCGGCGGCTTCAAATCATCATCGAATGATCAAGAACGGCGTTGTTGTCTCACTCCATTGAACTAGATATCTGAATCTTCTATTAATTCTACTTCATTGGAGAGAACTCGCTGTTTTAACGGTGCCGATTAATGTACTCAACCTGACCGGGGTTTATTAGGCCTGAACATTGCCTTTCTTGTCCTCGACCCATCGTTTTCTTAAAACATGTGCAGCCATCTTTGGACGCCTGTCTCTAGTAAACACTCCCTTTTTGTTCCCATCCACGCGGAAAATGAAGCTAGATGGCGTTTGGAAGTCGGCGAAATTCCAGACCTGCTCCCCAACAACACTCTCAACTCTGTCAAAGACGCGATGGCTCATCTCTAGAACTCGAGCTTGATACTCTTCGCTCCAAGGCACATCGCCAACAGTGTGCAGGCCAGCAAGAGTATCTGCGCCGTATTCGGAAATCAGAATCGGCTTTTTGTATTTGTCTTCCCATTCGCGGAGCTCCTCTTCCAAGCCTTGCTCCGCTGCCTCCAAGTCCCCAGTATGCAGATACCACCCGTAGTACCGATTCAGGAATATCATGTCGAATAGATCCGTGATCAAATCCTTTTCAGCGCTGGCCTGTTTCTCGTTGGCAAATCCCACTGGCCGTGTGGGGTCCAATTCCCGAGTGAGCTTCACCAACGGCTCAAAGTATTCTCTTGCTCCAGGCTCGGCGGAGGCGGGCTCGTTCGCAATGCACCAAGAAACCACAGACGGATGGTTCTTGTCACGAGCTACTAGCTCTCTTATAGCCTGGGCATGTATCTCTCTGGTCTTCTCCGAGGCTGTTTCGGGAGAAAATGTCGGCAAGGCCTTCCATCCAGCTAGACCCGCGACAAGTGTCAGGTTAAGCCCTACAGCCGCCGTTTCGTTGATGACAACAATGCCATGGCGATCTGCGTACTCAAGTACTTCTTCCGCATAGGGATAATGGGAGCATCTGAAAGAGTTTGCGCCCACCCACTTCATGAGCTCAAAGTCGTGGATCATGTAAGCTGGGTCGAAACCTTTGGCTCGGACTGGGGTATCTTCGTGCTTCCCAAACCCTGTAAAATAGAACGGCTTCCCATTAATTAGAAACTTGTTGCCGGAGACTTCCACGGACCTCACCCCGAACGGAAGATCATATGTATCGAGAACTTCCCCGTCAGCCTTGGCGGTAATGCTGACCCGGAGCTTGTACAGATATGCTGCACCAGGTTGCCACAGATGTACGGAGTCGATGGTGACACTTCCCTCTGACTGAGATGCTTGGTGCACAACATGGGCATCCTCGTCAATGATTTGAACGAGGAATTCTGCTTCTTTAAGATTTGAGTTGGATTCAACTTTGAAGTTCACCGTTCCGGATTTTACTCCATCCGCAAGTTGGGTTGTCACCATTAAGTCTTTGATGAAGACTTCGGGAACCGAGTACAGCCAGACTGACCGGGCTAATCCTGCGTAGTTGAAGAAATCATGTTGGTAGTGCTGCTTCCGTCGACCATTCTTGAGAACCTCGATCCTGCCAGGTGGTATTGTCTGCCAGCTCAGCTCGTTGTTTACAGCGACGGTCAAGCGGCATGAGTGGCCAGGCTTGACGAGCTGGCTAATGTCGACCTCGAATGGTGTGTAGCCTCCATTGTGCTCAGCAACGAACTGGTCGTCGATGTATACACACCCCTGATGAGTAGCCGCGTCAAGCCGGACAAAATATCGTCGCTTTGTCCAGGAAGCAGGCACATTTATTTCCCTTTGATAGTATGCCCAACCGACATGATCCCGGATCTTTGAGTCAACGAAGATATCATTGTAGCTGGCTGGGACAGGCACTTGCAGCGCTGAGGAAATGTTCCTTTTCCATACTTGCTCGCTTTCAATACCATTGGCAGACTTTTCCAATTCAAAGTTCCATATCCCATCCAAGGAGACGAGTTCGCGTATAGCGTTGGCCTGTGGTTTGAGCATCTTTCTGTGAGGCAGATCTCGGACTCTGATCGAGCAATCCGACTAGACAACGGAAGAAAACCCAGCGAATTATATTACATTATTCAATACAAATGTCATCGTCATGAGCCATTTGATCAACTTGCCTCCAGCGTCCAGGGTCGCCACAAGAGGTGGGTACACGGAAACCGGCGTCGGTGTCGGAAGTCCAGCCCGCCATGTCGCCTTACTGGCGTAAGTGTACGTACCTAAAGTTGAGGACCACTTCGTTCTGATTATTTGTCTATTAGTAAATTAATACCGGATATTCTGAACCCCCTGCCCCGGTCATTGGATACATATATGCTTCTGTGTCCACTAACCATGTGACTTTGCCGACAAGGCTCTTCCCGGCTGGCCTTGGGTATCCCAAAAGCAGAAATACCTACGGAAAGGAACAATTATTTCGCCCCTAATATCGGTGTCATTACCAGCAACTTCAAAATCAAGGCATGCTTCGTTTTGTGCGATGTTCTATAGTTTCAATCCTGATTTTTACTTTGTACTCGAACTCTTATCCGTAAGATGTTCTAGAGCATCATTTCTAGTCTTCTTACTTTGGAGGTGAGGCACTGGCCAAGTGGTAGGATATCCTTCTATGATTCATGGGGTAAATTGAAATGATAGGATCCTATGGGAAGACTCCGGGATTCCATATCAACTCTCTGGTATACTGAAAGCAAATGAACCCGTCATGTCACATGATTCTTCCGAACAGCGGACCCAAGTCATTCAACCTAGAAGTAGATAGCTACTTGAGGGCTGACCAAGCCGATCGTACAATTTGGGCACCCAAAAGAATCTCGAACCCAAAAAGGAAATATAATTCTCCCCGGTAGTTGCTTCTCCTTCAGTCTTGCAACTTTCTGGTGGACTATTGATGCTAGAAAGCTGAAGGTACCTGTCATGCGGTTGGTTTGATTGCGTCTCGATCTGCCCGCCACGAGTCATGAAGGGATCGCGGCATCCAACTCCACGTACGTATACCGTAGATTAACAAGAGAATCTCCATTGAATAACCGAGATGTGGACTGACCTATCTGCAAATATTGACAAACTCTGTTCAGCATTGGCTTGTACGGCTTCCTCCGACTGGTTCGGGCTGGGGCCAGTCGGCCGGTACCTTTCCCGACTCCGGCCACGCTAGATGGAGACAGCTTAGCTGTTTTCCACCCATGAATTGCCTCGTAAGATCTCCCACACATGGCGAGCATGTGGAGAGGAAACCTGGTAATGAGCACGCCCAGAAAATGTTGGACAACCCAGTAACTCCCCCAGCTCTCTCCACGCCGAACTTGAGCCGTCTCCACGTCCCCAAGTTGTGGGACAGACTTGCGGGGGGGGGAGAAACGAGCCGAGTCACACGCGCCTTGAAGCTGAGAAAATAGCCGGGATTGTGTGAACAGTAGAAGGGAACTCGACAACCGCGATCGATCCCCACTCCCTCTCCTCCCATTGAAATTCAGTATATAAGACTCCCCCTTGCTCAATATTCCAGCCTCATATCCTCTTCAGCAAGTTTCAAACAGCTCTTCACTCATAGAAAACTCTTATCACTGCTCAACGACATGGTCAATTCACGCCCTGGCTCTCGCGACGCAGAGTCGCCTTCCCTGGCCCTGAAGGTGGCTAAAGAAGATGTGACACAGGTTGAGACCCTGGACGAAAAGACCACTGACCGCTCACCTGTCATCTCCGACTTCGCAACTTGGGATCGAGCAAGATGCATGAAAACCTTTTGGCGACTCTACTTGACAGGAGTTTGTGTATCCCTCTGTGGAATGTGAGTCTCCTCCAAGCTGATCTGAACGTATAATGGCGGCGTCATTAACATCAATCGCCCAGGTATGCCGGTTATGCAAACTCTGTCATCGGTAGTATTGTGGCCAACAAAGGCTTCATTGAACAATTCGCAACAGCCAAAGATCCTGTAACTGGGCAGAAAGCTCTCGAGCCCAATCACATCTCGCTCTGGGCTGCTGGATACTTCATTACAACTATCGCAATTCAAACAGTCGCCCCGAACACGGCCGACCGGTTTGGTCGTAAATTCAACATGTGGGCCGTCACGTTCTTCCTCACAACTGTATGTTTGTGCCGGTAGCTGATTTTCACAACCGTTTTTCTATTGTATTTGCTGACCGCTCGAATTGCTCTGCAGTCAATCATTATTCAAGTCTTCGCTCCAAACTGGTGGGTATTGTTGATTGCACGTCTGGTCGCCGGATGCGCTGGTGGTATGATGGGAACTTCAGTCATGGTGTACTTGTCCGAGGTCGCAATGCCCCAATTCCGTGGCGCCCTGCTCGGCAGTTTTTCACTCGCTTTTGCCCTAGGCCAAGTGTTTCTGGCCATCGCCCTGAAGGTTCTCGAGGTCACCTCGCCTTTGGCTTTCCGCAACGCCTTCTACTCCGAGTTCGTCTTCACAGGCCTGTGGCTTATTCCCATGCTGTATCTCCCCGAATCCCCAGGTAAGTGTCACCCACTTCAACCATTATAATAGATCTAACAGACTGGCAGCATGGTACGCTGCCAAAGGAAGGCACGAAGAAGGTAAAAAGGCCCTTCGAAAGCTCGTCGGAAATGTTCAAGGGTATAGGCTCGACAACGAATATGCCGTCATCCAGCAAGAGGTAGAGGAATCACAAGCTCGGGCCAAGGCTCTTGGTACCTCCGACTGGAAAGCTGTTGTCTGCAACAGAAACAACCTCAAACGCGCAGTCATTTCCAGCTTGCCCTTTACTTTCCAGAACATCGTTGGTGTCCCGTTGATGTTTGGCTATACCACATACTTCTTCCAGCTGGCAGGTGTCTCCGACCCTTTTCTGGGCAACATGGTCAAGCAGATGGTTCTCGTCGTGGGCATCATTATAGGATTCTACACTATTGACAAGGTCGGCCGAAGGACGCTTGTCATCGGCGGCGGCGCTATGATGGCCGTTCTCAGCGCAATCGTTGGTGGACTTGGGTTTATTAAACAGAACTCAGCGTCTGGTGCGGCCCTCGTTGCACTTTGCTCAATCTGGGCCTTCGTGTACGCAAACTCACTTGCGCCAATTGGTAAGAACTTTCTATTTGACCCGTCAAGCTATACGTCTGAACAGTCCTAATGAAATCTACCCACAGGCTGGATCAGTCTCGTCGAAATCTCAAGCCCCCAGCTCCGGGCGAAGACAACGTCTCTTGCAGTTACGATTCAATATCTGACTGGAATCATCTTTGTAAGTGCGGTTTCTTTGAAACTCCTACTCAAGCCTTGGCTGACCATTTCTCGCCTCTAGAATTATTGCGTGCCACTGATGTTGTCCAATCAATATGCTGGCTGGGGCCAGAAGACTGGCTTGTTTTTCGCCGGCCTTACGGTGATCTATCTGATTCCTGTTATATTTTGGTTCCCAGAGACCAAGGGCCGTACTTACACCGAGTTGGATGAGCTGTTTGAGAGGCGTGTCCCTGCCTGGAGATTCGCTTCGACAAAGACTGCTCACCAGGCAGAAGTTGAAGCTAAAGCCCAGGAAGAAAAATAAATGTTGATGGCCAGTTAAGATGATATCTGGATGAATCAAGGAGATATGTGCCATATGTTCTCGGTAGGTTGGCTCAAGACAAGCCCCAAAAGCGGCTGGCAGAGAAGATGGCACTCCAAGATCGAGGACTAAGGGCTCTAGCATAATCTTCAATATAATCAACACATTAAACAATTAGTATCATGGTAACTCAAAATACAAATTGCCTTCAACAAGCTTTATATATTAGTGCGAGAAAAAAAAGAGAAGATAGATGGGAGGTAGCCTTCTAATAGTGGAACATGCCTGGCATGAGTCTCAACTTCTAATGAACGGAAGAAAAATTCAGCACTGAATTTCTCACAATAACTATATGATTGGCCAGCTAACATGTCCTGACCAGGAAATCTATTGGTTCCTAATGGCCTCAGGGAAATTGAAATCAAAGCTTTGGATCATAATCCTTAGATCCGTGAGAGGCCTCTTGGCCTTCCTTGGGAAGCTGCCAATACTTTTCATATAAATCCAGCGCTCCGGGGTTGATGATCGTGCCGCTCGCGACAGACTTTCGCCCATTGACTATGTTCTTGACGTTGATTTCACACTTCTTACCATTGACGGTGTAGGGAATGTCCGCCACTTCAAAGATGAACTTGGGAACATGCCGTGGCGAATATCGATCTCGGATAGCGCCACGTATCCTCTTGGCAAGATCTGTGTCAAGCCTAGATCCCGACTTCATCTTGATGAACAACAGGACGCGTTCATCAGCATCAAAGTCGCGTTTTTGTCCTACACAAAGGCTATCGGACAATTCTGGGAAGGTTTCCGTAACAGCGTAGATCTCAGCCGAGCCAAACCTGACGCCAGATGGGTTGAGAACGCCATCGCTAGAAATATCGCAGGTCAGCTTGTAGCCAGAAACAGAGCAAGCTCCGAGGTTGGAAAAAGACAATCTTACGACCGCCCAAGCATCACCAGCCCCCCAGTATCTGGAATTTGTTTCACAAGGTCACCTTGGCACCAAATCGTCGTGCCGTACCGCTCAAAATAGGACGATCGGTACCTCTCATTGCCGTCCTCGCCAAGGAAAGCGAGAGGCTGACTCGGAAACGGCTCCGTGCATACTAGCTCACCGGGTTCGGCGTTATTTCCTAGGGAAACAGGGTCAGGCCGTGTCGCATCAAAGATGTCAACTGCCATTCCCAAGGCCTTGCACTGGATCTCGCCGGCGTACACAGGGAGAAGAGGGGTCCCCCCTACGACTGTTGGGCAAAATGTTAGCGCCGCTTGCCGATCTCATTGTTGGAACACGTACAGCAGCCAGCAATATCTGTACCTCCACTCATGGAGCATAAAAGCACGCTTGGGGGGAAAGCCTTTGAGTAGAACCAGCGATAGATATCCTCAGATAGGATGGAACCGGTAGAGGTCACAACACGCAAGTTGCTGAGGTTGAAGCTTTTGTCTAAACGAAATAGTTAGCTGGCTAAGCGCGTCTATTGAAGGGAGATTATCCACACACATGGGATGATACCATGGTCTCGTAGTTCGGTTAGATAGCGTGGAGAGGTACCGAACACCCCGACTCTACGAAATGGTCAGTTGTTTTTTCCTAAATATCAAAAGAAAGTCACGCCTGGACTTACTTTGTCTTCTCCGCAAGCTCTAGAAGTATTGTTGGCCTAGGATGGAATGGAGAGCCATCGTACAGGAGCATAGACGAGGCGCACGAAAGGTTAAGCAGATTCAAAACCCACATGACCCAAGATGTCTATCATCTTGTTGTTAATGCAGCTATTAATTGGTGGAGTTGTCTCATCCCGGGAATCCTACTGTTGTGTATTGAAAAACCGTGTCTGTTCTTCTAACATCGTGCTGAAGGGTGTAATCTGTCTTGATCTTTAAAGCCGCGCCCTGTAATCATATGAACGTTAAATATGGCGAAATGAGTTAACCATATCCGACTTACCCCGGTACTGTGAACTATACATTTCGGCTTCCCAGTCTATAAAGTGGTGTTAGATCGCAGCTCTTGCAAGCTCAAAGTTAGCAAGGGAGCTTACCGTTCCTGAAGAGAAGAGTATGAATGCAGGATGTGAGAACGGGACTAGCTTGAAGTCCAGTTGCTCCCCAGTATCCCGTTGCAAGAACGACTGCATGGTGCATCCTCGGTGGATCTCCTCAAAAGCCACGGGGACATTGCAATATGGAACCAAAACCACGTTTTTAAGAGTTTGGTCACAGTCTAATCGATGAGACCAATCCACGATGCGGTCGCCGAGCTTGATAGTTTTCCCTGCGTAGGTGTAGCCATCATCCGCAAACACTAATTTCGGGCTGATTTGCCTGTATCGGTCTATGATACCCGTGGTTCCTAGATCACATGAGGACGAGGACCACACAGCGCCTAGAGAGAGAGCAGCTAGACAGATGGCCATTGCATCAACCGAGTTCGAGATGACGGCTGCCACAACATCATTCTTGACAACTCCTGAATTTACCATAGCGCTGCGAATGGCACGAATATGCTCTCTGAAGGCTTTCCATGTAACAGGCTCGATACCAGAGACGCCTTCACGGGCAAAGTGGATGGCTACTACGCTATCTGCTCGACCACGCAGTATATTCTCCGCAATGTTGAGAAAGCTTGTGGGGAAGAATTTCGCAGGGGGAAACATGCCCCCTGTGGGTGAGCTCTGGATTAGTAGGTTAGCTAATATATTGTTTACCATTTGTTGACTGATCCTACTCCTGGGCTATTAATCGTTGTACTTACCGAATCTCCAAGCATGCGATGGACATGCTGGGAATCTGGAGGAGGTAATTCGAGCCAAGTGAAAGCGTCTTCCCAGAAGGTCTGGATGGATGCCTTGGCTGTTGACCAGCGATGCAGTTCTTGATAAGTTTGGAGCGCAAGGCCATGCTTTTGGTTGATATAGCTGATAAACTTGGCGGCGTTGGTTCCGGAGATGCTTTGAGGGTTGGGCACCCACAGAGGCTCCTTCTTTTCAACAGAAGCCATAGTGCCTTGATAATGAACACCGGTACTGGTTTTAGGAGAATAAAGAGGCTAGCTTTCTATTCATGAAATGTGTTGGAACTGATATAGATGCCCCTTTTTCTCCATTTAGAATTAGGTGTGCCCTGGGGCCGATCGGGCCGGCCTTAGCCGAGGCCGCATCGGCTTCCTACCCTGGAATGAAAACTCCGGTTAACCTTCAGGCCACCATTGACCACTGCATATCATAAAGCTTAGATTACACGTATTAGGAACATTCATTATATGGAATGGATAGTTTCTTCAAGGCACGATACATGGTCTTAGTAAAGATAACATAATAAACCGGTGTTATTTTATATGAGGTAATGCCAGCTGCTGCTTTGTTACTGAGGAACCTTCGCCTAATGCACGAAGATTATTGAGAGGAGGTGCTAACAAGACAAATCTGTTAACATTTTGATGACTTTAGACGGCTAGGATCAGTCCTATCTGATTTCTTGATAGCAAAATAAAATCATATATCAATCCAAGCTGCTTCTTTAGCTCGCCCGATTATCCTTTTTCTTCCTGGACATAGTTTTCAGGATAACTAGGGATCGGAGATATTTGGCTTACAACATGTTCTATAATATACTAGCTATGTAGCAAATTGTACCGACGCCTTACTATCCACCTCCCGTGTTGGGAAGGCGAGCGTGTTTGTCATAAATACAGAATCCAAGTCACTGCTCTGCTCTCCTTGACTTAACGCTACTATTTAATGCTGCTATTTTCCATGGCTAGATGGGATATGGTCCAGGGCAAACGTGGTTTTAGCCATGGCACACTCTCTCCAGTACCAGACAAGACACATTGTAGCGCCGGGGCCGATCACGAGGCTTCCCAGAGTAATCAACGTGATAGCCTTGCCAATATGAACATTGGTTCTTCCGACTCTCTTGATATCCCAGACAGCCATGCATAGCCAGCCGTATGTGCCAATATGAAAACCCCAGAAGTCTGCGAGGAAGAGCTGGCGCAACCCTTCGCCCAGTTCCTTGGGCTCCGGCGAGAAGTCGGGCCAGAAGACTGAGGACAGAGTCATCTCCGTAGAGAACCAGATCTTGGCGAGGATGTACACATGCTGTAACACGCCAATGGAAGCCATAGCACCGTATAGGAACTTTAAGTAAGGAAGATCTTCGAAAGCCTTGTTCACCTTGCGCGGCGCAATCTTGGTGTTGTTCCTTTTGAAATGCAAGTATCCAAGGACGGCACAGAGGAGCGGAGCAATGCAAGGTGACGGTTGCCACAAGGCTTCGAAGCTCTGTTGCAAAGTTGGGTTGTTCCAGGGGTAAAACATGAGAATAGTAGGCACAATGTATCCAAGTTGGGCCCAGACTGCAGAGATCGCATACTCAGTGGGCACCACTCGATTGAGAGGCCACCAATAGGTCTCAGGGTCAGACACAAGCGTATAGAAGGCGTAGTATATGGGCATCCAGGTGCCAATGCCGGCACATTGAGTGACCGCAAGGAAGATAACGAGTCTATCGCGGGATAAGTTGTAAGTATAAAATTCTTCATGTGAAAGGTCAATATCACTCACGGCCACACTGAAAGTAATGTCATCTTGTTGCGGGTGCGGAAGGCTTCGACCGTCCACAACGCAATAGGTTGAATCAGCCCAAAGAGGAAATACCTTGACAACGTCCCGTAATTTAGATCCCACTCATTGATGCCTGGAATGAAGATTGCCGTGAGGAACTGTAGGTAATCGTCAATGGGGTCAATGCCCGTGAATCTGCGTTGCAGTTCAAACTTGGGATGACTGTCGAAGCTCCCTAATTCGATAATAGATATAAGATGTGGACCGAGCTCATAATGCGCTGACCAAACCCACATGCCATAGTGCACAAGAGCAGCAACAGCAAGATAGAAGCCAACCCAAAGCCACTTCTTGACGCCTCGTGGAGTGGGGGTACTTAGAAGTTCGTCCTTGTAAGGAACAAGCTTTGCTTGGCGCTTGGGCTTGGGGTTATCTAGCCTCTCTGCTAGTGGTAGGTTGCGGGAGAAATTGAAAGTGACATCCTCTTTATCCATCATTGGCAACACATAGTGAGCTATAAATTTATGTAAAGGGGTATCAAGGAGCTCGAGTCTTTGTTGTTCGTGAGAGTGGCGTTTGAGAAGTGTGGCCCTGGTTTGGCGGGCTTGCTGAGTTTTGGCGAAGAGCGCGTCGATGTCGTCTAAAGACGGCTTTGAGCCGTCTCCGTTGGCCCGGCTCAGCAGCTTAACAAGACCATTGACCAAGGTGGCGGCTGATTCGATGCAGGCATTGCCTCCATGACCAGTAATAGGGTGCATCTATCCGATCATTTAGCATTGTCATCCGTGTAGCGACTGCGCGCTGACTTCTGAAGTGGATGTTCACCTTATGCGCAGAGTCGCCGATGGTGATGATGCGCTTGTAATGCCACTGCCGGAATACATATTCCTGCAAGGGAACAAGAACAGAGGATATCTTCCTGTTAAGAAGGTCTCTGAACTTCAAGCTGGGTGTGATGTTATTGTTCTCTGCCTCCTTGAGCACCTGATCATGGTCTTGCTCGGAGTACTTGGGGATGTGGTCCCCATGTAGTCGCGCAGGCAGCTTAAAGAAGAAAAACCAATAGACTCGACCCTTTGGACCACCAATAACTATGTATGACTGGTGCTTCCGGAAGATTGAATTGAATGCCCCAGGTTCAATGCCTTGGCAAGGGTTCGATATGCCGAAGACGCACCCAAAGTCACAAGGAACACCTAGCCGAGAGGGGTTCCGGTCAGAACATCGAAAGCGAAAGATAACATCAGAGAAGAACACACTCACTCTGTTTCTCGTTGTCAGGGATCCATCCAGGAAGTTCCAAATTGGCAATTCGCCACATCTCACTGCGAACAGTGCTGTGAATGCCGTCACCACCAATCAGGATATCACCTTCATACGTGGAGCCATCGACAGTCTTGACAATTACTCCGCTGTCTGTCATTTCCACCTTGTTAACACGTTTGCTGCTGAGAACTTTTGACTTGTCCTTGACGTTCTCGTATAGGACCTTGAGCACCATTTGTCTGTCGAGGAATGTGATCGGATACCCGTGTCTACAGTACAGTGAATTAGCATGTGGGTGCATAGATACAGTGAAGCTATAGTTTCATAATTGCTGTCCTCGGATGAAATGCATACCTTTCATGCATAGACCCATTCATGCCTTTGAATTCGTGAATGATCTTGCCAGTATGATCACGGAAGTGCATCGAGTCTAATGGTGGACATAGTTCAAGGACTTTCTCATATAGACCAAGCTGATCTAGAATCCTATTGCCATGCGGTAGCATACCAATACTGGCTCCCACCTGGGGTGTCATTTCGTGCCATGCTTCAAGTATCACAAAATCAATGCCGTACAATTGAAGCATGTTTGCCAGCGTCAGGCCGGTGATGCTGCCGCCGGCAATGACGACCTTGAAGTTGGATTTGTCTTTGAACCCCATGGTGAGTTTGAGATCGTGCCACTGTCTCCCGAGATTTGAGGGTTATTTAATTAGATTGATTTATGTGCTTGCACCTGGAGAAGTGCAGAACGTAGCTGCAGAATTGGAGAATTCTAAAACCCAGCTGTCTTTCGTTGAGGACTATAAATATCTGCACGGACTTGATGATCGGCTATTGTATTCCTTGTGAAAAGTACTCATAAAGCAATCAACATCTTCCTCATTGTCCATTGTATTCGTCATGCGTGACAAAGGCATTTGGAATGCTCGTACAAAATCGTCTGCTGGCTATCTGATCCCTACATGTGAGCAATCATCATGCGTAGTGACCTCGGTGATTGGGGTCGGAGATGACGGGCCGTAGACGGCTCGGCTAAAGCACTGACGCCTAAATTGTTCTTGTATGCTCAGGATCCTACGACCAGTGATTTCTCGCAAGCGTTCAGTGCAGATGGCGATGATATTATATGGTCAGTTCATGAAGTTGATATACGAGTGAAGCTGTAGAGTATCGTGATTTTTAGTGCGGGTGTCCACACCGGCCAATATGTATCTAGTGTATAAATACTGGCTCGACCACAGGTAGTACTGGAAGTAGAATATTGCGTTGACAAATTCAAACTGCTTCGTCAGTTATTTGACTCTCTCATAAGGACTTCCAACCAACCACCCGGGCTATAATTTCAAAGAAGTCTACCCTCCTTCCCCGGGCTCGCTGTGTTCCTACAAATAATGGATCACCTACTCAAGAAGAGTGTCGTCAGTCGTCGCTCGTTTACTTACGGTTATTATGTCTCGCCCGGAGACAAGTTCGCCCTAGAACACCCGGCGCTAATTTTCATTCATGGCTGGCCGGATTCTGCCTACTTGTGGAGCGAGATTTCCAAGGGCCTGAGTGACCTTCCAAACAAACTGATCTTTATTGACTGCTTGGGCTACGCTTCAACCGATAAGCCCCAACAGACAAGCTTCTACTCCTTTCAAGGACAAGCTGATGATGTCGTTGACATCCTTCGAAATGAAAATGTCAAGTCTGCTATTGTTGTCGGCCACGACTGGGGCAGTGTATTGGCACAACGAGTCTTCCTACACCATCGGGAACTGTTTGTTGGTGTTGTGCTCGTAAATGCCGGGTACATGGTGCCGACGGATCAGCGATTCGATCTTGAGGCAGTCAATAACTTTACGAAGGAGACAATAGGCCACCCGCAGTTTGCATACTGGGACTTCTTCGCCAACGAAGACGCTGCATCTGTCATCGACCCTAGGTTGGAGCGGCTGTGGCAGGTTCTTCATGGAAATGCTGACGACTGGTTAAAGAGGAATTTCTGTAATCCAGGGGCTATGCGCAAATTTCTTGAGGGAAACGAAGATGTGCCGTTGAAGCCATACGCGCAGGACCCAAAGTGGAGAGATCACTGGATTGAGCAGTTCAAACAGGACGGAATGGATTCAACATTCTTTATGTATAGGGCGATGGTTACTGGTGTGCAGAGTCGATCGGATTTCGACCTTGTGAAGGGAACTCTATCTATCGATGTCCCTCTACTATTTATCTTCTGCTCCAAAGACACTCTTTGCCCGGCATCAATGATGTCACAGGCAAAGCAGGAAAATTTGGTTCCGAAGCTCACAGAAGTCGAGGTCGATGCTGCGCACTGGTCTCCTATGGAGAAGCCTCATGAATTGGTCCGACATATTAAGATGTTCATGACGGATACTTTTTAGGTGACAAGAATTGACTTGCAACGTGTAAAAGTCATTCCATCCCGCGGCTTTTGGGGGTAATAATTACGGGAAGAATCACTGAATATATAATCCTCAGACTACATAAGCTCTTCTGAAGACTTAGAGGTAAGCTATACTTAATAATCTTGCAAGGTGAATTTGAGTAATCACCTTTAGCAACCTTTTTCAACTTGAACTGTGATAATCTGGGATGTATACCTCAGTACTCCTGTTGCGCACCTTGACACCCTCCCTAGCCTGCAGAGGTCTGTGGGGAAGCGGAGCATAATAAAACAAGTATGGGGTGCAGCGTAAAGAGTCACAGTCCTCATCACCTAGTCTCTGGGAAGATAACTCTGGAGAGATCCGCGTGTACAGCAATATGGATATATCTATGTAGAAGCAAAAGCGTTACGTGATGGAGATGGTACTACTCCCGAGGATTACAGTTCTAAAGCTGTTGTACACAAATCGCAGAAGACTATGCAGAAAGCCTTGTCCCAAGACCCGCCCCGTATTGTTTTTTTCATAAATACGTACAAAAGAAATTATGTCACTGATATGTTGCGATTCTCAAAGAAGAGGTAGAATGTCCCCTTACCATCACGAGATTCGCCGAAGTGCCATGTTCTCTCACGCCTTCCCCAGAGTCAAGCCTATGACATATTAGTTTGGCAGCGGAGCTCTTGAGTCTAGATCCATAGCCGACACCGGGCTTCATTCACCTCGGGCTTTCCAGCGCAGGCCTTGCGGCAATCTGCTTATTATTGATCGCCCCATTCCCCCAAGTACGTTTTTGATAACCGAAAGGCCGCCCCACGGGGTACAGCCTGGCATGGGCCCGGGCGTAGTATTCCCCCACGCGGGGAAATCGATAGACTGACTCCCCAACGGCCTGAGATGCCACTCACTCGTGCAGAGGAAGCTGAGCACCTCCGTTCACATGATTAGCCAACCTCAGCCCACCTCGGCCATCCCCGCATTATCCCATCGGTAGTAGCGGGTCCGATTTCCGAACATTGGGGGTTTAGTTGTGTGAGCCTATAGAAAAGGGGGTGTATGTAATGCGCCGCTGAAAAGTGCACGAGTCCACGTACATGAATACCCAGCCTCCCTACTGCAATAAACTGACTACAATATAGTCTTTCTATACTCGATAGGCGTGTTCGAGAATTTTTCTTCAGTCTCTTCAAACCTGAACTCGGGGTTTCAACCCAACCCACACCAAGAGCGATGGCTATTTCAAAACCAGATTATGATGCTGTAGTGATCGGAGCTGGCTTCAGTGGCATCCGATCTCTCTGGGAGCTCACCCAAAATGGCCTGACTGCTAAATGCTTCGAGGCTGGATCTGATGTTGGGGGAGCGTGGTATTGGAACCGCTATCCGGGGGCCCGAACCGACAGCGAGGCGTGGGCTTATGCTCTAAACTTTGCCCCCGAAGTGGTGAATCAGTGGAAGTATTCGGAGCGTTATCCGTCCCAGCAAGAAGTCCAAGGTTACATTCGTCGAATTGCCGGTAAGCGCATATGAATTCTTCCATGTTTCTGAGTCGTCACTGAACTTTCGCAGCGCACTACGATCTGCTAGGGCACATTCAATTCGATACACTCGTGATATCGGCTCATTTCAACGAAAAAGAGAATCTCTGGACTATCACTGATAAAATCGGCAAGGCCACGACATGTCGCTACTTTATCCCAGCAACTGGTCCACTCTCGATTGCCAAGAAACCGCCCTTTTCGGGTCTTGACTCTTACAAGGGTGAAGTGTACCAGGCGTCATCGTGGCCCAAGCAGAATGTGGACATTCGCGGGAAACGAGTTGCTGTGATTGGCACCGGTGCGACTGGCGTCCAGATCATTCCCAAGATCGCAAGGGTCGCCAAACAGGTGACTGTATTTCAGCGGACGCCAAACTATGTGCTCCCTGGCCGCAATTACTTTATCGATGATCATGAGGCGGATGAAATCAAGCAGAAGTATGGTGATACTTTGAAAAAGGCCTCGGTGCATCCCTTTGGCCTGGCTATGGACTTCACGGGAAAGACTGCGGACAAAGTAACAGACGCAAAGGATATCAGACAGACCCTTGACAGCGGCTGGGAGACTGGAGGCTTTCACTACATGTTTGAGACTTTTGACGACCTCTTCACCAGTGCCGAGTCTAATGAAAACGCCTCAGAGTACATCCGTCAGAAGATTCGCGCTATTGTTCGCGATCCAGAGACGGCTGAGCTGCTTTGCCCTCACTATCCGTTTCTCTCCAAGAGACCACCTTGCGGGCACTTCTATTATGAGGCGTACAACCGCCCGAACGTCCGCCTTGTCGACGTTTCCAAGCGGCAGATCGAGATGTATGAGAAAGGGATCCGCTTGGCAGATGGCGAAGAGCATGAGGTCGACATGATCATATGTGCCTTAGGCTATGATGCCGGCGTAGGAGCCTTGAGTGAGATTGACGTACGAGGGCTCAATAATCAGTCTCTTGGGGAGCTGTGGGCGAGAAAGCTACAGACATTTGCCGGCGTCCTCGTTCCTGAATTCCCGAACATGTTCATGGTTTGCGGACCGCATATCCCCTTTGGTAACATGCCAGTCATTCTTGATGCACAAATGGATTGGATTGGCAAAACTATTCGCCACATGGAAGAGAACAAACTGGGGCGCATTGAAGTGCCTGAGCCGACCGCTGATTCTTGGGGCGACCATGTTGAGGAGGCCTTTCAAGCCACGCTGTTCTCTCAAAGCGCCAAGGATGTTGGAGCTTGGTTTGTGGGAGGAAACAGCCCGTTATTCTACTTTGGCGGCGTTGCGAACTGGGTTTCATGGCTGGATAAGGAGATGGAAGCGAGTTGGTCAAAGATGCAGTTTACGCAACCAAAAGGAAAGGTATTGAATCACCTTTGAAACCCGGAACCTGGTTAGAGTAGATATTCGCGTAAAGACAGAATCTCCGTTCAAATGACAAACTTAGTCCGAGCAATATCCTCAGTTCGTCGTATTGGATATCCAACGATAACATGAGAAATAATCTTATGACCCCTGGGATTTCCACGCTGTAGCCTTCATATCAGTCGGTATGACAACTAACACTGCAGCCTTGGGCTAGCCAAGTTTATTTTTGCCTTCCGTATTCATTGCGTTGAGACGTCGCATTCTCTATCGTTGTTTTTTACTTTACACTCGAACTCTCACGTATGACACAATGGACCTTCTAGAACCCTTTGCCTTTTGGCATGCCTCAATGGCTAGTTTGCAGACAGTTATGTGCCAAGCTCTGGTCTACTTTGTGATTCATCAGAGGTTAGAACTTGCTATCTTAGACCAGGCAACATGTACTGGTACTTTCTACGGGTTAAGTTACTGCTCAAACTCGAATGTTGCCGAAACAAAAAGAAGCCCCCTTACACAATGGTGTGTTTTGAGCTAAGGTAGCTTGCAATGTCACTAGTGTTTGGCACGGGGGAAGTGCTTCGAGACAAACCGAGGGTCGGTCCGGATTTCCGACTTGCACCAACGGCGCGGCTATTTGCTGAGCACAATATCCGATAGAGGCGTACGAGGATAATTGCGTAACCGAGGGGGCGAAATCTATGTTTGGCATCATCGTACGTTTTTTGAAAGCTGTGTAGTGGGATGTGCAATTGCTTGTATCAAGTATTGCGGAATCAGTTATCATATATGTACTGACTTGGAAAGCTGCTCTGCTGAGATGAAACATACTTGTTGAACGTCTGTTGTTTTTCCTTTGAAAACCAGTTAGAACATTTTGACCATTACTTTGGTGTACACGAGTTAAGCTGCAATTGATTTGCATAAACCACAAACATGGGTCCAGCAGCACCAACAACGAATGGAGACTTGCAAATTAGAGAGCTTGATGTTCTAGTTATTGGCGCGGGCTTCGGCGGATGCTATAGTCTGCACAAACTTCGCAAGGCGGGCTTCAAAGTCCATGTCTACGAGGCAGGCACTTATCTTGGCGGCGTCTGGCATTGGAATAGGTACCCAGGGGCGCGCGTCGACTCTGAAATTCCGTACTACCAGTTTTCCTTGCCAGAGCTGTGGCGTAAGTGGAGTTGGACTGAGCGATTCCCCAGCGGCGACGAGTTGAGGGAGTACTTCAAGTTCGTCGACGAAAGGCTGGATCTGTCCAAGGACATCACCTTCGGCGCCAAGGTCGTCCGAGGAGAGTTCGACCAAGTGGCTGCCAGGTGGACAGTTGAAACTGAAGTCGGTTGGAAAGCAACTTGCAAGTATCTGATCTGTGCGACTGGAAGCTCGTTCAAGCCACACTATCCGGCGTTCAATAACCTGGAGAAGTTCAAGGGCCGACTCATACACTCAACCGACTGGCCCGCGGATGCAGATGCAAACATTGATGGGAAGAAGGTCGCCGTGATTGGATCAGGCGCCACTGCCATCCAATGCTGCCAGGAAATCTCAAAGAGGGCAGAACATATGACGACCTACATTCGTACTGCCAGCATCTCTCTGCCTATGGTCCAACGCCCCCTCGGCGAGCTTGAGCAGAGGATTGACAAGGCTACCTACCAGAGAATGTTTGACTATTGTCGGCAGACTGCGGCAGGCCTGGGCTACGATCGCAAATTTGGGAGTGTATTTGAGCTTAGCGACGCGGAACGTGAGGAATTCTGGGAGGAACTGTGGTCTCGTGGCGGTTTCAATTTCAACCAAGCCAACTACCGCGACTTCCTTGTCGATAAAAAAGCAGGCGAGCTCATGTATGAGTTCTGGGCCAAGAAGACGCGCCCGCGAATTAAAAACCGTTCGAAGGCGGCTTTCCTGGTCCCCGAGAAGCCCCCTTTCCTCTTTGGCACTAAAAGGAGCAGCTTAGAACAAGATTATTATGAGTGCATGGACCGGGACAATGTTTCAATCGTTGATCTTAAAGCCAACCCTATTCAAGAATTCACTGAGAAGGGTATTGTCAGCCAAAATGGCCACGAGGAGCAATTTGATACTGTTGTCATGGCCACGGGCTTCGACGCTATGACTGGAAGCCTGACCAACATGAACATCAAGGGAACCGATGGCTTGACCTTCAAGGAACGGTGGAAGAATGGTGTATTTACTCATCTAGGACTTTGCAGTAATGGATGTCCTAACATGTTCCTCATCTACGGGCCTCAAGGTATGTCGTACTTGCCACCTTCCCTCCACATATCAAAGCGAATTTGAGAAATCTCATTGACGATGTATTAGCTCCTACTGCCTTTACTAATGGGCCAGTATTTATCGAAAGCCAAGTCGAGGTTCTTCTCGAATTGCTCCAAAAGCTGGAAGCAGAGGGCGTGAGCTCTATCGAGGCCACACGCCCTGCTGAAGAACAGTGGAAGCAGGCCATTCAAGAGGACGCCGCCAGAACCTTGCTCCCATTGACAGACTCGTGGTACATGGGGGCAAACATTCCGGGAAAACCTCGAGAACAGCTCAACTACATGCGCGGGATTCAGACATATATCTCAGAAATTCGGGAGGCGTTGAAAGATCTGAAGGGATTCACTGTCATTCACAAAATAGCTTAGTGTACGCAGTAGCTTTAGCACCAAGTAGCTAGTAAAGCTGGAGAACAACATATTTGTTCACAACATATTTATTCATAAGACTTACGAAGAAATGTCAAGTTATAAATCTTTGAGAAAGGTTGTCTCTGGAGAAAAGCTTCAGATTGATAGCTGAGCCATTTAGCTTGATCCTGGGAAGGGGAAGTCACTTAAGGTGTGTAAGTTTTTGCCTGAAGAGCTGGGCATCGTCAAAGATAACCAAAGCGGTTGCTCGTGGCTAGCTCGGCTAACAAATGCCGATGATATACATTGTGCTTCCACATCAAGATGACGAAAAAGGGAGTGAACACAAATACCATTTCTACATCATCTGTGATGTGCTGCAAGTTATTTCCTTACAACGTTCAATGTAATGAACACCTTGGAACATTTATACAAGAAGAGATTACGTTCTTGTTACAGAAATGGAAAAAGAACAATTTGGCTACATATCCCTGAGCATCTATTTAGGCATTCATGTTAATAAGCACCGTCTTTGGCTCCGTGAAGAGTCTCAAAGCATACTCTCCAAATTCTCTGCCGATCCCACTCTGCTTCTTGCCCCCAAACGGCACCTGAATGTTTTGCACGCTGACGCAGTTGATTCCCACCACGCCAGCTTCGATGTTGGCCGACACACGGAGGGCTCGGGTAATGTCCCTTGTGAAAACGCCAGCCATAAGTCCGAAATCGGAGTCATTAGACAGCCTGACAACCTCGTCCTCGTCCTTGAACGTTTTGATAATGCTGACCGGCCCAAAGATCTCCTCTTTGTAGACTTCAGCATCGTCCTTGGGATTGAGGAACGCTGTTGGCTGTATAAAGCAACCGCTCTCCCCATGCCTCGCCCCCCCGACGAGCAACTCTGCCTCAGCTCGCTCTACCATTGCCTTGACGCGTTCGAGATGGCCTTCATCAACTAGCGGCCCAAGCTTAACTGAGGGGTCCTGGGGATCCCCTAGGTCATCCGCCGCAGCCTTCATCTTCTCCACATAGAGCTTGATGAACTTTTCAGCAATGCCCTCTTGAACATAAACCCTTGACGCAGCAACGCAAAGCTGCCCGCTTCGTGTTATTATTCCATTCACAGTCCACGTGACGGCGTTATCCAGATTTGCGTCATCGAATACTACCGCGGGACTCTTGCCGCCAAGCTCCAAGGTAACCCGCTTGAGATTGCTTCTCGCAGCCATCTCTTGGATCTTTCGTCCTGTACCTACAGAGCCAGTGAAGCTAATCTTGCGGATTTTCATGTGCTCGGCTAGGAGTGCACCAGTTGAGCCTGGGCCGGTAATGACTTGTACCACACCTGGAGGGAACCCGGCCTTTTCAAAGAGGTGCGCAACAGCTAAAGAACCGAGTGGTGTCTTTTCGCTGGGTTTAATGATGATGACGTTGCCTGTCGCCAGTGCTGGAGCGCTCTTCAAAAAGAAAGTTGCTATGGGTGCGTTGAATGGATTAACTGCTGCGCAGACTCCTAATGGCTCATGACGAACCAGCTTTACAAATCCTAGACAGTACGTGGTTAGCCATAGTGGTCATCCGGATATCTCGTTTGGGCGAGTTTGCATATTTCTCATACCATCATCAGCCGGGAAGTAGTCACCCTTTTGCTTGTCCGTCCACCCAGCATAGTAGATGAGACAGTTCCTGATGTAGTTTTTCTCACGAACCGGAGCAAGAGAAATGGGAATGCCAGAGGTGAGGGAGTCCAACGTGAGAATCGGAGTGAGCTCCTCGTCGAGGATCGATACGAGCTTCAGCATACACTCGGCTCTCTGGATGGCGGTAAACTTGCTCCAAGGCCCCTTGAAAGCGTCCTCGGCAAATTTGACTGCTGCGTCGACATCCTCTGCCCCAGCGATGGGAACTTCTGATGTGACAACCGAATTATCCTTTGGGTTCTTGAGAGTGTACGTATCTGTGGACTGAGCAGATACGTACTTGCCGTTCAGGTAGAGCTTGTTGAAACTCTTCGGGTCTAAAACTTTGTCGCTCATTGTGTTCAATTCCCCAAAGAGGGTTTCGGTCAAATGCGTTCACTGATAACTGGTGATATTTCCGCGTACTTGCTCGCTGTCTCGGCTAATACGAAGAAGGGCGGCGTTCTTTAAGGAATGAAGCTACAGCATATACAGCGTCAGCCGGTGAAGATGTGGCTCCGTATAGTTGGCCAAACGGTCATCTGCAGCCCGCACCGGATTTCCGGGCCGAGGTACTGAAATCAGAAAGGCGGCGCCGGGGAAGAAGACGTGGAGTGAATAGGAAAAGTTAATGGACCCACGGATCGGCTACTTCGTCTCTGGACTAATAAAACGTACGTGCTCAGTAGCCGGCTCCAAGAACTGCAGAAGAAATTCTTGTAACGTTTTGATCGAATAAACAAATCAACGCACACGATGGCAAACGAGATGGACGTTTGGGCTTTGACGGAGTGGGATAAGCCTCTAAAAAAGATCTCACAAGAGATACCAACACCAACAGGAACGGAGGTGCTCATCAAAGTGTCCCATGTCGGCGTCTGCCACTCTGATTTACATTTTGCACAAGGCCATTATGACATGGGCGGGGGCAAGAAATTCTATGTTAAAGACCGTGGTGCAACGCTTCCGGCCGCACTGGGCCACGAAATTCTTGGGCAAGTCGCTGCCACGGGGCCCGGAGCGGCACATCTGGAAATTGGCACAAAGCAGATTGTGTATCCTTGGATTGGATGCGGCGAATGTACTCGTTGCGGACAAGAGAATGACAATCTGTGTGCTGCTCAAAGGGGACTGGGCACCTTGAGGAATGGTGGTTTCGCCGAGTACGTGCTGGTTCCACACTCCAAGTATCTCGTGGAACTAGGGGACCTTGACCCAGCCGTGGCATGTACATTTGGGTGCTCTGGTATAACGACCCTTAGTGCCGTGCGAAAGATTATGCCCCTGCCCGTCAATGAGGCTGTTCTACTCATTGGAGCTGGAGGCCTAGGCCTGGCTGCCATCTCGGTCCTCAAGGCCTTCCGCCATGAAAACATTGTGTGCGCCGATGTTAACGACGAGAAATTGGCGGCTGCCTCCAAGGCTGGCGCAATCGCAACCATTAACACCGCCAAGTCTGACTCGCCAGTTGCTGATATCCTAAAGGCAACCGGTGGGCCTCTCCTCGCTGTCATCGACTTTGTCAATAATACAGCTACAGCGACCATGGTCAACAGCCTTGTGGCAAAGGGAGCCAAATGGGTACAGGTTGGTGTTATGGGAGGCACGGTTGAGCTGTCGCTTGTCGGAAACATTTTCAAAGGGCTGACTATCTACTCCAACATTACTGGCAATCTTGAGGAGCTAAGGACACTTACAGACATGGCCAAGCGGGGAGATCTCGGCTCAATAGCCGTAGAGAACCTTCCATGGGACTCAGTAAATGAAGCCATGGACTTGCTGAGAGCTGGCAAAGTCTCAGGGCGCATGGTACTTGTGAAATAGTCACCAGGTAGTTAAAGTATATCTTAGATGTAATGTCATTGCACATTGCCGAATATTTGATAACACAGCGCAGGTCGTAAACTATGAGTTTTCGCAGATCAAAATAACCTCTATTGTTCTTATCAAGGACTGTGAATCGTTAAACTCTACGCTGTAACCCAGCTCCAGCTCTAGTAATAGGTTATGATTTAATTACTATTATAACTAGAAGATCTTATAATAGCTCCATGGTTTTTTTTAACTTACTATATATTCTAGTAGATATTTGGAAATTATAAAAATCCTTCTCGCGATAGTATTTATTGTGAATTAATACTACCTATACCTAGAAACTCAAACATTTCAACAGGCCCACCAGCGGTGATAGATGTCCGCGCTCGACATTCTGTCTCTCACCACGTCCAGAACACCCCCCTCCCCGTACGACATTTATGTATCTAGTCTGTGTTCCCAAGTCCCCTTTGTAGAGGCACCTAGACTCGACTGCGCTCGACATTCTCGACTTCTTCATGCCCACCGGGTTTCTTCAAATCGATTTCATTGATGACTTGCGCTTCATTGAGTTCACTCTGGAAGACCACAACGTCTGCCTCGTCGCCGAAAAGGACCGCGATTTCCTCAAGTGGCTTGCCTAGGGTGTTTGGGAACCACAAAATCGTAGCAACCCCTCCAAAGGCTGCCTGTACAATGAATAGAATGTAATATTTCCACCCGATGCTGTTGAACGCTTGAGGGGCAGCCGCAGTCCAAACGAGATTAGAAAGACACATGGCTCCGATACCGAGGGAAAATCCCTGTGCACGCACTTGCGACGGCCAGATCTCTCCAATGTAGAAGAACATGGGGCCATCGAGGAAGACCACGTAGAAAAAGACGTACAGGTATATCATGGCCACTGCACCAGCTAATCCTGCTTTGTTTTCGCTCCCCAGGAAATTCTTCTGCAATGCTGCTTCGGCAATCAGAGTGCACATGCAAAGGAAAAATCCAGTGGCGAACATGTAAGTCCGGCTGACTCTGTCGACAAATGTCATGGAGACAAAGGGGGCAATCATAACGATGCTCACCCAGCCAGCGAGGAAGAAGAGGGTATCAAGCGGGCCATAGCCCAGGCTTCCATAGATGGCAGCTCCATAGTCTGGACAGATGGTCAGTTTAGGACTCTTATTCGCGTCAAATGGGTGACCTACTATTGATGACGAGCACCCCAGACCCAACCATACACCAGGTCAGGCAGATGGTGATTAGAGCACGCTTGCGCATGCTTGGATGTTTAAATATTTGGACGTAAGACATCTTTCGGGCGGTATCGAATTCGATTTGCTTCTGAATTTGGTAGAATTCAATTTCAGCAAAGTGATGGCTTTCGTGGCCGGATCTGGAGTGAAGGCTCTGAAGGTTGGAAAGCGCTTCTTGTTGACGGCCCTGGGCAATTAGATATCTCGGGGACTCAGGCAGCCAATACATGACCGAGAGAAGGAGTCCAGGGAAAAACATCTGCAAACCAGTCGGCCCTCGCCACTGGCTATCTCCACTGACGAAATAAAAGCCGACAGAGCTGAAGGCGGCCACCACGTAGCCTACTCCGATGTTGACAGCGATGATGTTTCCAAGGATTCCGCGATGAGAAGGGGGTGTGATCTCCGTGACCCAGGTAGGGATCGTACAAAGAAACTGATATGAGCTGGATGCTATAAGTGAGCATTAAAATTATTGGTTATAGAGTCGGTTTCTGACTTACGACCAGCCGCAGAAGAAGCGAAACGTAATGTAAACTGCAATATTGCTTGACCCGGTGCATATGGCTGAGGCGATAATCATGATGATGCACGAAACTGTTGCGGACATCTTTCGCCCATAGCGATCGGCAAGTATGCCGTGGCACAAGGATCCAAAAACGCCGCCAGCATAGTACACAGCGAGTATAGCAGAGATCAGAGCATCGGCGTGTTTGGAAGTATCTAGTCCCATCTTAGAGAGAAAGGAGGGCTGTCCTAGGGTTGAACCTATGACGCTGTTGGAAAATCCGAAAGCCGCTGAACCAAAACTGATGAAGATGATAACGAAGATCAATCTGCCACCAAAATGCCGACCCCCATGGTCAAGGGTATGCTGTTGAGCCGTCATTATGGAACACAATATGATAGAGGCTATGGGCAGGATAATAAGGCAAGGGAAGTAATAAGCTTAGGACTCTTGTTTCATCTTATTCATCACACGAAAGGGCAGACGAAAGGGAGGGTTTGTGGCTTTTTATCTACGGATTTCTATTATAGAAATGCCGACAGTCTGAAAGGCGGCAACTATTGAAAGCCTAGCCATGTACGGAACTAGCCTAGCACATCAACTATCAATAGCTGTCTCACTAAACTCAAGATCATGTTCATTGCGTAGGCCGGTAGAGACGTTCAATACATTGCTATCAAGGAGGAGGCCTTGCATGGACTTGTCTACCGCCGTGCTGGAAACTATCCATTATTCAAGTGGAAGGAAAAAAGTCGACATGATTTAAGCCTCAAATTTCTGTTGTTGGTCAACGGTTACGACCTGGAGCTCGATAGCATCAGTATCAAAGAACCCTGATCTTGGCATGAATGTGTGGAGGCACAAACCCGGGGGACCTGGCCCCCCCAAACCCCGCTGACCCCGTGGGGAAGTTTCATTGCATACTACTAGTACCTGGCTCTAGACATCTTGATAACCGATCTAGTCACAGGGATGATGGCGCCGGCTCCGGGATTCTTGGATGTAACTGGAGTCAAACACCAATCGGCTACTATTGTAGGCTGGAAATTGACAGACAGTAATTTCCGAGGCTATAGAGAGGGGTGTGGGGACTTTCGGATACAATATTTCCCTGGCCCTTATGTGAACCTAGGATGCCATGCGGGAGAGAGAACGAATAGGGTAAAGACTGACTTCGGGTAATACCATTCTATGGAGGGCTGTTGATCATGTTAGGCACGTAATGAGGTTGATTCTATGTATATGTGGCAAATGGGTCCGCCTCTGCCTCGGCTATCCCAATGACAGAACGGATTCTCCTACACTCGGTGAGAATTAGAACTAAAGTGTCACACCTTGACCTCTCATGTGACAACCTGTCTGTGTAAAATCAAAGAGCCCGTTTCAAGCTTTTATCCTATCGGAGTTGCTCGTCTGCTTGAAAAGGGACGTTGTGTAAAGATGGAAATGGTTAGGAAGCTTGAAAAAATTGGAATGCCTTCTCCTGACTAATCCACTTGTAATTATATGTGTCCTCATGCTAAATTCCACTGTTGGTTTGTTTTATTGGATGGATTCAATTAGGTATGTCAACGACTAACTGCTTGCGCGTAGCTCTTAGTAGATGGACTCCTGCACTGGGCTTTTATTTCCCCAAAAGTCGGACCACTTGAACGTCTTCGCCTTCTTGCGGAATTGACCAATTCCATGCTCACCCTCAGAGCCAGGCACCATCATGTTTTCAAAAGTCTTCTGAATGAGGCTCGCTTGAGTCTCACTCTCAGGATGGTCCCAAGCAACCCTTGTTAACTCCTTGTTAATGGCGGCAGAGCGAGGGGCGCATTTCTCAAGCTGGTCCAGATAGCCATCGACTAGAGATGGAAGTGGTGTCTCTTCGCTGCTGATTCGGTGAATGGCGCCTACCCGGTGCAATTCTTCAGGGGCGAACTCTCTTCCAGATATCATACCTTCCCTTGCTATAGATGGCCCCCATTCTCTCACAAGGTACTTGGATATAACAGCTGGGCTCACGCCTATCTTGACCTCGCTCAACGTCCAACGGGCTCGTGATGATACGAGGCGAACATCGCATGCAAAAGTTAGCCCAACGCCACCACCGTAACAAGGCCCATCCACGACGGCGATTGTGGTCTGAGGGACATGATCGAGGGCATCGTACAGAGCAACCACTTTCGAATAGTAGCTCGACTCGCCAGAGTTGGCTGTCTCTGTCTTGCCACTCAAATCCATTCCTGTGCAGAAATATTTACCTTCTGACTCAAGGATCACATGGTAAATCGATGACTCCAGGTGAAGGTTCTTGAATAGTGTAGTCAGCCCTTGCAGCATGGAATCTGTAAGGGCGTTACCGTTCTTTGAGGAGGTCAAGGTGACTTTCATAATAGACCCAGAACGAGAAACGCGGTACTCTCCAGTATCTTCCACCACCTGCCAAGATCTCTCCGACTTTAAAGGTTCCGTTGGTGTCGATTTTGATTTTTGAACGGATGCTTTCTTCCTAGAAGCTATTGCCATACCAGCCCTACTTCCGTAAGAGATGCCAATCTCATTGGATATCCACTGGCCAATGCTGCAGAGCTTTGCAAGATCTACGCCAGTGCTAATACCAGAGTTCTCAAGCGTGTAGATGACGTCTTCGGTGGCCACGTTACCTCGGGCGCCTGGTGCATAGGGACAGCCACCAAGGCCAGCAACACTGCTATCGAACTTCCTGATGCCCATGTCGTAAGCACGGACGATGTTGGCAATGCCCTGGCCGTACGTATCGTGAAAATGCCCAGCAAGTTTGTTCGCCGGAATCTCTGCCAGTAGCATCTCGAAGAGATCTTGAACCATCTTTGGAGTGCCAACACCCAGCGTATCTCCTAGCCCGACCTCATAACATCCCATATCTAACAATCTGCGCACGACTGGCAACACAGCTTCGGGCGGCGTGGGGCCAGAGAATGGATCCGAAAAAATACAAGACACAACGCTTTGAATGACGATGTTATTAACAACCCAAGTACTTCTGAGATAATTGCGGAAGAGGCCATGTTGGAAAAACAACTCACCCACGCACTCTGATTCCAAGGCGGAGAGCCTCTTTCGTAACCGCTTCACATTGCTGAAGAGCTTGGTCGACGGTGCAGTTCTGATTAGCCATGCTGAAAGCTTCTGTTATAGACGCGAAAACAACAATCTCCTTTGCGCCTGCCGCATGGGCGTTCTGTAGCCCCTTGTGGTTCGGGGCCAGCACAGGATAGTTGAGCTGACGAGATTGGTGTTCGTGGCCGGGATGCTCCAGAATTTGCTTCATCACCAAGGCACCATCTGCAAGCTGAGGAACCCATTTTGGGGACACAAAAGATGTGGCCTCGATATTCACCAACCCCGTATCGGCAAGCCGGCGGATCAGCTCGATTTTGGCGGCGGTAGGGATAGTGGTTTTGATGTTCTGCAGTCCGTCCCGCGGGCCTACCTCGACAATTTTAACATCCCTACTGCTGTTTAGACTGGAGTAAAGCCTGGTAAAAAGGCGAGATGACGAGCAAGTACTGCGACGGCAGTCTCTCAGTGCTGCGAGTCCAATGGAACTGACAGGCAAGGGCGGGCGGGAACGGATAGCAATGATGGCCATGATTAATGGCTGATGTTTGGATTAGTGGCGGTAGATAGTACAACGATGGGCCAGTGAACGACTGATTCGCCATCAAACATAACAACAACTCTGCTTTCGCACTGATCATATGAATTGTTGGGATTATCTAATCTTGAAGATTTGCATGAGTACTCTGCTCGGCAGGAGCTGTTCCGCTGGTCAGATACTAGTGGTCCATGGAGAACTTGGCTATTGTAGGCTTTCTAGGCCGAGATGGGGAGAAGATAGCCGAGGCAACTAAGCAGTCAACCAAAACGAGCAGTCGAATGGAGAGACCTAGGAATCATGCTTACATTTGACGTGTGCTGGATGATTCTAGTTTGACGGCATGGTATTTTGACTTCAGAGCAAAGACACATGGCTACTGTCCGCTGACATTAGTATTAATTCCCTGGCTGTCTCCTTATCTCATTGTCGGTTGACAGATATTTTTATTTCCTGATGGCGTTGATCTATTCCTACAAATAGTGGTCCGGGGATAAAGCCAATACAGGTATCATCGTTTATATTAAGAGCTGTCATTTCTGCAGTATTCAATTTAAATCTAGCTATGAAAACCCACCGATACTGCTGTTACCGACACATCTGCTGACTGAAAGCAACCTAGGTCAGCTTGGTGGATGATGGGTTGCAAGTTCCCGAGGCTATGCGTTTCAATAGCCGCCAACGCAGCCTGCGAGTGACGCAACGCTGTTCTGTGTTGTATGGGTTGTTTGTGTAGAAATTGCACAAGTAAGTTTACAGTACATGCAAGGTACACGGAGATGAAAGTCCTCACTATGCCAAACATGTACAAAGGAAAGACTCAAACTACTTGCTAGAGAACCATCGCGTCTTGTTCGTAGGATACAAGAAGCCCATCCTTCCTTGAATGTTCGGCCCAGTCTTTTAAATTTTACCTACGTGTGTACATACTGAGTTCTTTGCCATTCCAAAATGTCCAAACGCATCTTTCCAATGGCTTCATTGCCACGAGCGCCCCTTACAGCATGGTCGACTCGCGCGACAACTACCTCGTCTAAAGCTTGGACCTGTGCGCTCAACAACCAACGCGCCAGACGCATCCACGCCCGCGCAAATGAGTACCTCCCCACCAACCTACCAGAGTGGAATAGTTCTCAGCGCGCCGTGCGGGAGGCTATCGCGAAGATTTGCTCTCAGTACACCGACGAGTACTGGATGGAGAAGGATACAGAGCACAAATTTCCCTGGGAGCTCTACAATGATCTCGCGAAAAACGGCTGGCTTGGTATCTGTCTCCCCGAGGAGTATGGAGGCTCTGGGTTGGGTATCTCCGAGGCGGCTGTTATGTTGCAGACTATCTCAGAATCAGGCGCGTGTATGAATGGAGCTTCTTCTGTACACATGAACATCTTTGGCCTAGAGCCTGTGGCCAAATTCGGGACAAAGGAGCAAAAAGAGCGCTGGCTGGTGCCTCTCATCCAAGGAAAGGAGCGAGCATGCTTTGGGGTTACAGAACCAAACACTGGCCTGGATACCCTCAAGCTACAGTCTATGGCAACTAGAAACGGTGATCACTACCGTGTTAAAGGATCAAAAGTCTTCATCTCCACGGCTCAGGTGGCAGATAAGATCCTCCTTCTCGTTCGAACTGCACCCTTCGACGCCAAGAAGCCCAGTCATGGTCTCTCGCTCTTCTATACCGATCTAGACCGCTCTCAAGTTCAGATTACTGAAATCCCCAAGATGGGTCGCTCAGCTGTCGACACCAATACCCTCTTCTTTGAAGACTGGAAGGTGCCAGCTGAAGATCTAGTGGGTCAAGAAGGGGAGGGGTTTAAGATGATTATGCACGGGATGAACGCTGAGCGGATTCTCGTTGGAGCTGAGGCTCTAGGCATCGGCTACGCAGCACTACGTCGTACTACTGACTATGTAAATGAGCGAGTTGTTTTTGGCAACCCGGTTGGCAAATACCAGGGTATACAGCATCCTCTAGCGGATTGCTGGATGAATCTAGAGAGTGCGCGGCTTATGATTTACCTGGCTGGTCGGATGTACGATGATGGCTATACAGATGGAGAGTATGCAAATGCAGGCAAATTCCTAGCCTCGGAGAGTGCTTTTAAGGCCGCTGAGAGAGCCATAATGTCTCATGGGGGTATGGGCTACGCCAAGGAGTATCATGTTGAGCGCTACCTGCGCGAGGCTACTTTATCCCGGATTGCGCCTGTCAGCGGGGAGATGATTAAGAACTACATTGGACAGAAGGTACTGGGACTCCCCAAGAGTTACTAGGTTTGGAGAATTTCAACTGGCTGCTGGGTTGTGTCGAAAGTTCGTGAAACATAAACTAGCTGCAACATTGGAAGGGGTGTTTCTGGACATGGCCCAGGACAGCAAGACAATGGACTAATGATGTGTCAAGATCAACAAAACTTTTATTGAGTTGTTAGCATCCTAGGTAATAATCTCGACACTTATCGATGAAGCGATATTCAAGCACTTGTTGTAACTAATCCTGTTCCAAGCAGGTATGAGTTTCCTCGAAATTCATCATCTAGGGTAATAACCTTGAAGAACTGAAAGACTGAAATTGGCATTGGTGACAGTGGTTTTGCTAATGTCTCACCCTATTTACTATTGACTCATTGACAACAAGATCTAAAGGAGGACGGCCCTGAGTGTGTGCAATAATCTGCACGACAGTTCCCTAGCATGAACAATAATGCCGAGGCTGGTTGCGTTGCCGGAGCCGGAAGAAGGGGGCGCTAATGCAGTCGGAGCATAGTGGTCCAAACTACAATTTGCCATCTGGTGCTAGAGGCGGCTGCTTCTGTGTGTGTTGTGCAGGGTCCGATCCGGAGCAACTTTGGGAATGCCCGAGGTAAGATAATAATTGGGACTCGTTTGCCCTTCCGGGATTTGTACACCGTACACCAATTTGTGTTACTAAGGAAGGGTGGATGGATATGCTGCAGATACTGGATACATTTATTACGAGCATAGATATATACTGGAACTACTCGTACAAGTTCATCTTTTAGGCCGAGGACACCCACTAGAACCATTATATTCAAGTATCATAATGAACATCATGTTGTATCGTATCAGAAGATGCTTTGGGCCCAACACGGAGCATGCAGGGACGACTTTATTCAGGAGTAAACAATCATTGATTCAACGTGGATATTCCACTCGAAAATATTGCCAGTCGACAGCACCCTCGAAGATGGGGGACCTGAAGAGCCAGGGGGCACTCACCGGCCTAAAGATCTTAGATCTTTCACGAGTGTTGGCGGTAAGGCTTGTTTTTTAGTCTCTACTACGAACAGAAAGATTTGCTGACGTTTCTACTTTCTCCTCGGTGCTGCAGGCCCCCTTTTGCTCACAGATTCTGGCAGATTACGGCGCCGATGTCATCAAGGTTGAGACTGTTGATAAAGGAGTATGCGCGGACCAGCTATATATATAATCAGTATGATAATGGTTCCCATTGGACCTAGGCTAACATGGGAGATCTACTATATCTAGGATGACACAAGGCATTGGCAGATGACAGGAGAAGCAGCGACATGGAAGACGTCCGCCGGTCCTATCTCCAACTACTTCTCTGCCGTCAATCGCAACAAAAGATCCATCACGTTGAATCTAAAACATGAGAAAGGCAAGGAAATCTTGAAGAAGCTGGCCCTGAACGCCGATGTGGTGTAGGTCCCCCTGACCCACGTCTTGTCAAGCCAGCAAGACTGAACCAGAAGAGATCGCTAACGAGATGAGTCTTTCTGCGCAACAGAATCGAAAATTTCAAACCTGGGACAATGGAGAATCTGGGACTTGGATACGACACACTAAGAGAAACAAATCCGAAGCTCATCTATGCCAGTCTCTCCGGTGAGTTAACAATACCTGGACTTATACCTAATTTCTACTCTTGGAGAGAGCAACATTGACGATCTGCTCCCAATAAGGATACGGAAGATCTGGACCATACTCCAAGCGCGGAGGGTATGATCCGATCGCAGCAGCAGAAGCCGGCCTCCTTCATATTACTGGAGAGCGGAATGGCCCTCCGGTGCGAGTTGGTCTTGGGATGGTAGACATGTCCACAGGCCTCTACCTCCACGGTGCCATCCTCGCCGCTGTAATTGCTCGTCAGCGGGACGGGATGGGTCAGCGTGTAGACACATCACTATTCGGAACCCAAGTCAGTATGCTGATCAATGTTGGGCTATCCTGGCTGAACATGGGCATTGAAGCTCAACGCTGGGGTTGCCAACACCCGAGCATTGCCCCGTATGATGCGTTCGAAACTAAAGACGCCTATCTCGTCTGTGGCGCTACCAACGACATCCAGTTTTCTGCCCTCTGTGGTCTTCTTGGGCTCGGGGAGCTGGCTAAGGATGAACGCTTTGCAACCAACCCTAAGCGTGTGGAGAATCGGGACACACTGGGTCCCATATTCAACGACGTTTTCCGGACGAAGACGACGGCTGAGTGGATTCCTATCTTCGAAGCCACAGGTCTGCCGTTTGGACCCATCAACAACATGGAACGCACTTTTGCCCATCCACAGACTGAGGCACTGAGCATGGTCAATCAGGTGAAGCTTGATGCAGCTGAATCAGGGCAGCTTCGTCTAATTGGGCCGGCGGTTAAGTTCAGTAGGACGGAGACGTCTTTCCGGCGTGCTCCTCCAACCCTCGGACAACATACATCGGAGGTGCTGGAGGAGCTTGGAATGGAAATCTCGGACGTGGCGATGCTGAAGGAGCAAAAGGTGGTGTAAATATGACCCATTGAATGTACATGGGGTTAAGTCCATACCAGTAATACCACATTCTAATACCCGCTCAGCCGCGACTAGATAAATTCATGATATCTATGAGCACTCCTGGCTGCACAATCGTTTAACACCCTAGTTTAGGTAATAAGCTAATAGTAATATATAAGTGGTGGCTCTACGAAAGACACGTATTAAATATGAGATCATTTGCCTACTAGGAGCCTTTTCACTCTCACGTCTTTAGACTCAGTGACTCATCCTGCATTGAAGGCTACCAGTATTGTGCATCTCTAAGACGACTTTTAAAAGGGGTATTAGACCTAGCCTGCTGCCATTCTTTCCTATTCATTCCTTTCTTAAAATAGTTTCAGATAGTCTATTACACCGTTCTATAACGCCTTGGTGGTGGGCTACTATATATTCGCGATTTTCCTCTGAACCCCATTCAGTTATTTCTATCCAGTCCACGATCTGGTTATGAAATCTGAGACCGTAAGCATAATCATACTGTGGAAAGGGTCATTGTCAGCGCTTGGTCATTGTTAATCCACCCAATGATGCATCTAGTACTTACGCATGGGGAGCAACGCGAAAGAAGTACGGGACAAAGCCGCGCCCAAAAGCGCTCAATCCCTCCGTCTTGGCCACCTTGATAATGCAGTCAAAAAAGCCCTTGTAAGCTACGCCCTCGCCGGCCCGCCTTGCTTGCCATTGCATCCTGGTCTTGACAAAGTCAAACGGCAGACTCAATACCGTCGCTGAGAATCCCGCAATAGCTGAAGCCACGAGGGACTGCATGTAGGGTGAGAGATTAGTGCGTACGGTTAACTGGTGCTTGGACTCTGAGAAGAAGGTTAGCTGCCCAAAGTTCGTAGAGCATGCGCGGATAACAGTCGGAGATGTGCCGCTCCAGAGTCCCTTGATCCCTTCGGTTCGGATGATCCTCCCAAGAGCATCGAAAACTGAGCGGTAGTTTGCCCGCTCTGCTGGTGGTTTGGCACCATCACTCTGCATCCGAATAAGGGCGACCTCTGTAGGATTGCCAATCATTGAGCCCAGCCCGCCGGCTAGGACTCCCGCGGCCCCCCTCTCCATGAATGTGATGTCTCTGTTCTGCTGCCTCGCCCTCCTCTTGAAAGAATCCTCAAATGTGTAAAACAGACCTAGTCGTGCGGTTCCATAGACAATTTGGCGGAGATAGCCCGCCGAAATTCCTTGGTACAAGTCCCAGACCTTGCCTTGGGAAACAATGCCCCTGACAGTCTCGAAAGCACCAAGTTGGGAGCTGGTCCGAGCCCCTTGGCCGGCAAGTTGAAGGCGGACCTTGACCACGTCGATGGGGTGGATGCATGTAGTCGCAACGAGTCCTGAGACTCCACCAACTACGAATGGCTTCCACTTGATTGCAGAACGGTCATAGCTGTTGTCATTCAGTGTGCGACCCATGACATAGTCTTGGCCAGGGCGAGTGGTGGTGCGATACTTCCGGTACTGTTTTGGGCCAGGCCGAACAATAGAGTGGTGGTAATGTTCTTTAGCTACCTAGTCATGTACAAAACACTCAATTAACCTATACTATTATATATTCCCTGCACTGTATGTGGGTGCTTTTCTTCCGTCTACCGTCTAGAAAGACATGAATTCGTAGAATGAAGCCCCTTGCATTGCTGGAGTCTGGCTTTCTGTTAGTCGGTCCGCATGAGAGCTTCTCCACTGTGGTTGCCACTCCTCGGGTATAGTCCCTATGTTTGTGCTCGAGCTTTGATAGCCGAGGTGACTTGCCGGACAGGATTTCCATATTCGACGTAGCGCTGGTGCATGGCCAAGCATCACTGAGTCCTCCCTCCAATGCCCTTCGCAACTGGATCTGTTGTTCTAGTCCACCGTGAGCCAGATTGAAGCTTGATCGAATCCATGGGTTTCGTTGCGTTACAGCTTATATGCAGGACACACTTCTCAGACTGTTAGTTGCGTGTGGCTTCGCGGGCCAAAAGGGGCGGAACACTACCACACCCAACTTCGGACGTGTCAATGTGCCATGCACCAGTGGGTAGCCTGATTCCGGAAATGCGAAGTCTCCGGGGCGAGGGACAGTCGTAGTGTTAACGCGGGGCCCCGCGTCTTGTGTGTGCGGGTGTTTCCAGCATTGACGGTCCAGACTTCAACCCCAGATCCTCGACCCTTTGGTATCAAATGCTTACTGCCGTCACCACACACGCTGCAGCATCTGTAATCAAAGCCCACATCGGTGCTTGGTCACCCTGTAATCCGTCAATCGATGTGCTAGGACTTTGCCGTCCTTTTCCACCTGCTGCCCGCTTTAACCATGGTACCAGGAAGGTTGAGCATGGAGCCTGAAGGCCTACCAGAGGCCGGGACCAACGGGAATACAATCAACAGCAACAATAACACCGCCACCGCCAACTCCAACCAAGGCTCAGGAGCGGGCACGAGCGCGGGCCATAAGCGCAATGGCGACGAGCTTCAGTCGGACTCCGCCGTGAAGCGAAGGGCATCGAGAGCGTGCCTCTCGTGTCGTACCCGCAAGGTTCGCTGCGACGTGACCAACCGCGGTGTGCCCTGCACAAACTGTCGTCTAGACACAGTCGAATGTGCTATCACGGAGTCCTGGCGAGGCCGCGTACGCAAGGCAACCACAACTACACATGTGGCAGAAGCGAGATCAGACCATCCGGATCAGCATTCACATCCACATGTACAGCCGCAAGTGCACGCCCACACCAATATCTACGCGCAAATGAATGGTTCCTACCCTGATTCCGCTGTCGAAGACTTCCCAGTAACCTTGACATTTGAAGGTAAACATATCACAGGCCTAAAACATCTACTGTATATCCCTCTTCCAATGACTGACATGTGCCCTCGTCACCCATCTCAGGCTTGCGGGACGTTTCGGATCGCGATGAAGACACATTTAACCGCCCAGACAATGACAATGTTGAGGCATCCCTCGCCAGCTCAGCCGTTGAGGCTATTGGCACATTATCGTCTACAGGCCCGTCGCCAGTTGGTGGGAACCAAGGGCTAGCCCTGCCTCCATACATTCGACCGTTGCCGCCACGGCTGAAGGCTGCTGATCTTTACTACCTCATGGCCAAAGATGCCCTAAGCATACCAGACGAAGAGCTTCAGCGGCAGTTGCTGCGGCAGTATATACAGCATGTCCACCCTTTCATGCCCATCTTAGACCTTGCAGACTTCTTGCTACCGATCGCCTGTCGCGACGCGTCTTCGGGCTCTCCAGTCAGCTTGCTTCTGTTCCAAGCGGTGATGTTTGCTGGTGTGGCATACATAGATTTGGAATATTGCACCTCGAGAGGCTTCGACCACCGTAAAGCAATGCGCAAGCACTTCTTGGACAAGGTCCGAGTCCTCTACGATCTAGACACAGAAGCTGACCGTACGGCGCGATTGCAGGCTCTGCTCCTCATGACATACTGGTACCAAAGGGCCGAGGATGAGAAGGACACATGGCACTGGACAGGTATCGCACTTTCACAAATCTACATGATGGGAATCCACCGCGACCCCAACCAGCTGGATGTCCCCCCCAAAGCCATCAGGCGAAGGAAGAGGATATGGTGGGCATGCTACGTGCGTGACCGTCTCATCGCACTCGGGATCCGGCGGCCCGCTCGAATACGAGCAAGTGATTTCGACGTTCCAGCATTGACGTTGCAGGATTGTGAGTTGGAGCCTCTGGATGCGACTGTTCTCTCCTTTCTGGGCCACCTCCCGGTGGTAGACGGTACGACCCAGGGGGATCTTATGCGCTGTTTTATCGACCTCACGAGGCTGTGTGACCATATCGGCGACATTCTCTGCACCCAGTATACAACTGTGGGCACTAATACCTATAAATTCAAGACAGAGGATAGAATGACCATGATGGTTGTGCCCCAGAGATCAACCCAGCAGATGGAAGATATGACGAAGTGTGTCGCGAAGCTAGATACGTGGCGGCAGAACATGCACTCATCCAGTCGATATCGGCCTAGTCGACCGCATAGTGACCATTTTCATGAGCCGACTGAGCTAGAAACTCATCCTGTAGTGCATTTGCATCAGGCTATGATATACATGATTTATCTCACCGCCACTGCAATCCTCCACCGGCCACGGGCACAGCATGAACAGTCTCGGGGTGACGGCATCAGCGATGGAAACGTCATGAATTTATCCACGACCAGTCCGCGTCTCGGCCCAGGTACAGCCAACCGATCTAGCACGGACACAAGCACAAACACGTTGACCAGCTGCTCCGCCGACAAGATAGCCGACGCCGCTGCTGGAATCACAGAGATAACATACGACTTACACTACGGCCGGCATGGCAATCAGCTGCGTTTTGCATCCACCTCGGCCATTCCAGCGCTCTTATCCGCCATTCTCATACACCTGAATGAGATCAGCTCATCCAAGAAAGACCCTGTAAGAAGGTATGTGGCTATTGGTCGTTTCTACCAATGCTGGCAAGCGCTCCAGTATCTCCGAGACATGTACGCTTCGGCAGACCACGTTGTCTGGTTCCTGGAGGCGGTGATAGAGAAGGCCAACGTCGAAATCCCCATGCTAAATCTCGCAACGACATCACATGCTTCCACGCCCGACTCCAGGCGGATGCCTTCGGGCAAAACTGCTGCCCATCCGGCGTCCCATCGGCGGACCGACGGTCCCAGCCAGACCGACGCAGGCATCTCCGGGCTGAGCGATCAAGTCGGGCACAATGCCATGATTACGCCGGTTACGCTGGAAAATATGCCGACTGGCGGTTCACAATCTAATGGTGTCCATGATATGCGTGGGGACTGCTTCCCGAGAAGGCCGCCGGCGTTCCAGGGTCCCTTCTCTCAAACACAGGCAAGCATGCACGTAGGCGATCACCCCGTGGTGAGTGACCCGCATGACGCGTGGACGGTCTTCGACGATGAGGATAACCTCTTGCAAGCCCTGGTGCATTTTGATGCGGATCCGAATTTCTTCCCAGCCAGCGGATTCTGAGCGGTTTTTAACAAGGCAAAGTGCATCTACGTAGGCATGGGTTGGCTTCAATATACAAGTTTTCAAAGGGTGGAATTGCTGCATTGTGCCGGAGAGAAGGCATGATGTTGTTGGAAGCTTGGACGTCTCTATCGGTGGCTGTTCTCTCTTTAGCCCTCAACCGAACTAATCGAATCAATCAATCGACTCAAGAAGCTGGAGCCGCTGGAAATGTGGCCGGATAGTTCTCTTTTCTATGTATGAGTTAAAGATAGATCTAGCCCTTACAAGTAAATACAAATGAGCACTCTTCTTTCTATACAACAAGAGGTAGTTCGGCTAGTCGTAATCCTCATTACTTGTTGTTATACCTTCCACAAACTCCAGCACGGCCTCGTGGTATTCCTTCGTTTTGTTGAAGTTGTTATATACATAGAAGGCGTGTGGCATCCCTGCGTGCGTTTTAAGGGTAACAGAAACGCTGAACCTGTTAGAACAAATAACATAGAACATCTCACCAGGAGACTTACCCGCTATTTTTCAATGCTTCGGCATAAGCATAGCCTTCATCCCTCAAAGGGTCCATCCCAGCGACTTGAATCACTTTTTTTATCATTTTACTCAGCATACAAACTCTTCACCCGGAGAATTGTTCGTGCACTCACATGCCGGTGGTAGGCCTTCCAAGTTGTCAGACAGCAACGGGCTCGCTTGAGGGTCGTTTGCTTTTTCCGCTGCCATGTAGTTATCCCAGAACAAGCGCATTCTTGCAGAGCTAACAATAGGCGCGTCGGCGTTCTGTTGATAAGAAATTGCCGTTCCGATACTGTATTTCGACGTAGGAAAATGGTCCGGGTGACAAGTCACGGGGATGTTGAGAATTTGCCCTACTATGGCCGTGATACCTTCGTCGCGAGCCTTTCGAGCAACTACGGTTGCCTAGGAAAAGAGTTACTTACACCCCATAATTTGTTCAAGAAGAAGTCTGGGGTTTCCGAAAAGCGCAACATACCAGATTTGCTCCCGCGCTACCGCCCCCAATGATAATTTTCTTGGCATCCCCTCCAAGAGAAGCAGAAGACCTAAGCAACTGAACAAGCAAGTCAGAGGTGTTTTCCCGCATGTTCAAGAATTCACAACCTAAGGGGAGTGCCGAACCCATTTGAAAACGTCGTAACAGTCATTGAGTCCATAAGGATAAGGGAACTCTGGAGCCCTAAGGATGATGAGCATGTCGCTCCACGAGCACACGGAAATTTGCATACCTCCTATAATCCACACTAATCACCAGCACTTTATTGCGGGCGGCTACGAGCCTATTCTGAGTCTCTTCAGACTCAGTATTTCCAGTCATCCATCCTACAGCGATCGAAAATGTCAGCCCAGCCTTACACCGCAGAAGAAGAGAAAGTGATTGGCGTGAAGGCAATGTCACTAGAGATGATATCTACCTCCTCCGTGAATGTTATAGTATATTGGCGCAAACGAGCTTGATTTCTCATTGCTTATATGTTGATAAATTCGGACTCCGATTGATGTACCGTCTCGCACTGTCACATGAGACTTTGTGATCTGGACATCTTGCCCCTCAACAGGGGCATAAGGTGCAAGCGGGGGAGGTTGATAGGGAATCTTGCGGAATTCTTCAATCGGTAGAGCGTACAGCTTTGCGGCCGCCTCATCTACCGTAGCATGATTATCAGCCACTTGTAGCCATTCTGAGTCTGGCATGGACAAATGGGAGAAGCGCCCGTAATTAATTGGCTGTCTGCCAGACATGTTGATCATTCGCAATTTATCGCTGGTATACGACTCTGTGTTGTGTTTTCCATCGATCTTCAAGTCCGTGAGAAGGTGTGAATATTGCCCGTCGGCATTATCAAACAAAACTTGCATCAATCGCTCTCACAATGCAGACTAATATGAGAACGAAGAGACATTGGCATACTGAGATGTGTATGGTTCGGAAGCCAAGATGTGGAGGCCCGGATCTCCGAGAAAACCTCGGCAACAACTCTATAGAGTAGCCGCCTGTATGGTTGGATCATGTGAGCCGTACATTTCAGGAATCATACAAATTCCAGTACGGTATCATTACTTAAACTGGGTCCGGATGCGATCTGCCAATATGTCAGTGTGATGTATTTGTAGGTACATCACCACCTCTTCTCCGAGGTTTCTTTGTGCCATATCGTCGCAATCTCATCCTAAAAGCTTCAAACCTTTTATTTCAGAAAGGAAAAGTTGTGGATTATGGCTGTTGCAAAATATAACGGTGCCATCTGGGACCTTTCCAAAGTGACGAGCTTTGAGAGCCTGGTTCACAAGTCAGTCATTATTACAGGAAGTCAGGCTAGGCCCCTCATAGTTGCTCCGTACCAGAAACATTCCATGAATGCTCACAATATGATCAGGCGCAAGCGGATTGGGCAAGGCATACGCTGAGGCCTTTGCCAAAGCTGGGTAGGTTGCCTCATTCGCCTCACGAATTTGACGTCTTAGATACGGCCCGCTCACGAGTCTCCCATAGATCATTCGTCACCATCGCCGACTATGACGAGAAAACAGGCAAACAAACCGCTGCCCAGTTGGGAAGGTATGGACCAGACTCTTGCAATCGGACTGGGAGGATGGGCTGCTAATAAGGAGTTGCAATGCAGCAACGCTCAGTTTGTGAAATGTGATGTACGGAACTGGGATGATCAAGTCGCCGTCTTTGAAGCTGCAGTCGCCAATTCACCGGATAAGAGCTGCGATATCGTCATTTCAAATGCAGGCATCATCGTACCAGACGATATGTTCAAGTTCGATGGTAAGCATACTCGTTCCTCATATTCGTGACTCTCATTGGTTAGCAAGCCGGTCTGATATAAAGAGTAGATCCATCACAGCCACCGATTAAACCAGATTTGAGAACTCTTGAAGTCAACCTTCTCGGCACAGCTTACACCATCAAGCTAGCCGTTCACTATTTCAGGCATCAATCCTTGGACGACGCACGAGATCGTTGCTTGATTCTGAAATCGAGCCTTTCTGGCTACGTTGACCAGCCAGGAGCCCCTCAATACAACGCTTCTAAATGGGGGGTTCGGGGATTTTTTAGAAGCTACCGACGAGTCTTGCACAATGAGAACATCCGAGTCAACCTCGTTGCCCCATGGTGAGTCTCCTCGGCCAGCCAGGTGCAATCTGACCCAAAAAAGACGCTGAATAAGTGATACACATAGGTACGTCCGCACCCCCATTCTCTCCGACGCCACTGTCGAGTTCTTGCAGTCAAAAGGTGTCAACTTTGCGACCATGGATGACGCCGCTTCAACCATGCTGAGGATTGCCGCAATGAAAGAAGTCAATGGTGGGTAACTCTTTTTGACCAAACGGCTTTGAAGAAGTAACAATCTCACTAAGACCGTCTTTAATAGGCCGAGCCTTTGGGATTGTTCCCAAAGAAATGGCCAGTTTGGGATGTTTGGACTTGGAGCATGATGACTACCAAGAAGGCGACTTCATGAAGGGATGGCAGGAGACAGTGTTAGAGACTGCCCAATCAGTAGTTGACCTTGCTTGAGGTCACACCATGTCGAGTATCAAACTACGAACTAGGCTCTATATCCCCGGAAATCTAGTTTTTTTTTGATAATATGAGCATGTAGCCCTATCCCTCGAAATTCACATCATGAGTGCTTCACATTTCAATACAATATAGTGCCATGGTCTTTTAGAACATACCAAGATATCCATCTTATTGTCCTGCTTAACAAGGCGAAGTTCGGAAAGAATCAACACTGAGGTTGTTGTATATTGCTTGTGGTGCGAGAAAAAGCACTCTTTTAGGATCACAATCTAGACTTTCTTGAAATGATAGACCAGAAATTATCCCCAGCTACCTCAGTGACTTTATCCAGTGCTTAAGCTATTGGATTTTAGTTTTAAAGTTTATATTCATCTCAATTTGTTGAGAAGCCTCCATCAATAACGAGTCCTACGCCATTGATGAAGCTACTCATCGGTGAAGCAAGGAAGGTGATGCTATCCGCTACCTCATCCATTGTTGCCAACCTTTTCAATGGCGTTCTTTCGATATCCACCTTCAGGGGAATACCAGCGGATGTATCCATCAACTTTCTCAGAAGAGGCGTATCTACGTAACCGGGACAGACTGCATTGATGCGGATGCTGGAAGATCCGTACGAGTTCGCATCGCCCTTGGTCAGGCCCATAACTCCTTTCAGGCGGATTTAACAGGTTTGTCCCTCAAGTATAAGAGTAAATGAATGCGTACCATGTTTTGAAGCGACATAAGCTGAGTTATGCATGCGTCCATTCGGAGAGACAAGGCCATACATTGAGGAAAGATTGATAATGTTGCCGCGGCCAACTCGTGGGCCAAGGTCTCTGCCAGGACGTTAGCCCCATACCGAAGCATCCATAATCGCCGACGTACTCCTGGTTCAACATCACTTTGAGCTGTTCCTTTTGACACTTGCGCACAGCATTCAGGTTGACATCAACCACATTCAGCCACTCTTCTTCGTCCACCATATGCGTTTGCTTCCCGCTACCACCGATTCCCGCATTGTTCACGGCGATATCCAAGCGACCAAACTTGGCAACCGTATCAGCGATAGCCTTTTCAACTTCCACGCCCACGCGTACGTCAAACGACATCTCAAGGACTTCTACATGAGGATATTTCGCCTTCAGCGCGTTAACGGACTTGTGGAGTAGCTCGCCGTTGATATCTGTGAGGGCAAGTTTAGTAGCTCCGTGCTCAGCAAACGCCAACGCCGTAGCTTCTCCTATGCCTGTACATGCTGATTAGTCGTTTCAGGTGGGTGGGGGGTAAAGTGAGACATGTAATCATACCCGAAGCGGCGCCTGTGATAAAGGCAGAAGTACCCTGGAGTAGGCTCATTCTTGTAAGCGACGGCTACGAGTTCAAATTAATCCAGTAGATTGGCTCTTTGAGGGTGATAGCTATTTAAATACCTATTTATGGCACATATTTCGCATATACCCGAGGTTTCTTAGACTTCTGCTATCCGAAAGCACCGAGGTGAGCACAAATGAGTGAACGCGGATAAACTCCCCGAACAAACCCTTCAACTTGTTTAGAAACCTCGAAGCAAACATTATTATGCGGCGAATGATACACTAATCGTTTCCATCACGGGCAAAGCTCAGTGACTGGGGGGATTTATTGTTTAATCCATGATGGTAGAGAGTTGATACGGGGGAGGGAGGCCTAGGCCGCAATCTTCTAACTAACATCTTTGCCTTCGCAATCGTATAAATTGAAACTTTAACAACGCATTGCATTCAAGCTTTGCATTTAGTCACATTAAAGCTATCCTAAATGGTTTGTAATTACAGACTATCTCAAGCCTGTGCCTACACCGACATTCTTATGGAGTCGACTCAGGTAGGTTTGAAGGCTCATGATGAAGGTGTTGGAACCCAGGTTCCCACAAGAAGCTGGCACGCTCAGAAGCCTCGCCATTGAGGAACTCAGGTTCCGGGGTGATGATTATCTTCTCCACAGAGCATTCCAAGGCTTTACCATAAAGAGTTTCGTCATCCAGGAATCGATTTAGCGCCTTCACAATGGTGCCGATCGGAGTCATACTGTTGGATTTTGCTTAGCCATCTTGGCTCTGGTCACTTTAAGCGACTGAAAACTTACTTTTCTGGTCGGGCAGCAGCAATCATGGCAGCTGGGGCGAGGGGTGTGGCGACAAAGCCTGGTCGAATACAATTGATGCGAATGTTGTCCTTCTAAGGAGATGTTAGTTCAAACAGGCACGATTGGTGGTTGAAGCGTCATACCAATTTAAGAACTCTTCCTGCCGCCCGGACAAAGTTGTGAACCTGTTATTTTTGTTAGGTCTTGATTCATTCTGACTTTCAATGTGATACCAACGCACGGCAGCTTTGCTACCGCTATACTCTGGGTAGCTCTGATGAGGATAGAGGCTTGACGCGCTGGCAGTGATGACAATGCTTCCACCAGGAACTTTATTCTTTCTCATGAAGTAGATTGCCAGTTGAGAGCTGTAATAGACGCCTTTGACGTTTACGTCGGTGCAGGATAGATCTGGCTCCGGTGGTACTCTGAGGCTTGCGTGTCAATGACAGAACCAACATGCAACGTATATCCAAAAGCGATTGGAATAGAAAACTCACGTGTCTGAATTACGATAATCAAACACATAGAGGGAACTATAGTTCTGTTAGCCCTTTCAAAGGTGTCCTAGGGATGAGTCCAGTTGGAGTTGCTCGCCTGCGATCCAGAATCCCAGCATTGGGACATACTAGGTCTAGTCTACCGTGTGCTTTCCAGACATCTTGGAAACCCACTGACTGATCGTTATAGCTCGCAACATTGCATTTGTGGAATGTAGCCAAGTCTCCGAGATCCTTGATGAGCTCCTCGTTGTTGTTGAGGTCGAACAAAGCGACCCGCCATCCTTGACCAACAAGGTCTCTGGCGAAGGCCTCCCCCATTCCGGACTGGTCAATAAACTGTCAGCATACAATTTGAGGATATCAACGAGGCCTACGTACACAACCACCGGTGATTATGGCAACAGGCTTAGATGACATCGAGAAAAGGGTGGGCTGTAGCCGATGTGAGTTATTGAAAATATAGATTCAAGAAAAATTCTTCCGTAGACTATGGATATACAAGAGATCGGTCCAAACATAAACCTAGCGGTCACACTGGTGCAGCATTATTCTTATCCTCACTGCAACCCCATCTTTCTAAGACTTTAATTACTTTGGAACTGACTCATAAATATCACGGTGAAAGCCCCGAGGTAATGGACGGATTTCTAGGGCCGAATTAGGATAGACACTATGCGTTGGGCCACTTAGCAAAGCAGGTTTATCCTGTGGCTAAAGTCACCCGTGACCAAGACTCCGGAGCAAAACTCGGAGAAAGGTCCCTAGGGGTGAATATGTGGGGTATGACCTTTGGCCTGATAGCCGAATCTGCAAGTACTGGGATGCTGTCGGCTATCTGAGCGGTCTGACGCTTTAGTACCACCTGGTATGGGTGGGAGACACGTGTAGCGAAAGAACGCTCCCGCTCTCCACTGGTCCTAGTCTTGAGACCTAAGGCGATGCTCCTTCAGTTAATCCCCTCAGAACATTGAATGATGATTTGTACAGGCAAGGTATTTAGCAAATGCTGACAAGACTCGTTTCGTTACCGACCGAACAATATGCCAAGATGGGATGTCATCCTATAGATGACCATTACTCAATAACATTCTAATATTGAATGTTGAAATACATAACGTTGAACTCGGCGTTGAACCCGCATTCCCGAAAGCTGACTATGACAAAAAGTCCCGACATCGCAACTGAAGTCAAATCTATCTATATCTTCATAGCCGAGGTGACCTCGGCCGGCTATTAAAACCCTGTTGTCAAACCCCTAGTTTATCATACGGACATGCGAAACATTCGGAACAAAGACTGCATCGCTGCGTATTTTGTATTAATCAGTGAGGGCACTATGATGTGTATAAGCGTGTATGGCATAAACCAACTAGTGTAAGATTGCAATGGCATGAATTTCCACCGGATTTGGGTTAAATCTAAGCATCGGGATCACTATAGCTGATTATAATATCATCAAAAACCTCATTAAACAAATTCGTATCAACCGAGGATCCTAACGCTTCCCAACCAGGAGTATCAATCCCTGGTTGGGGCATGCGAAGTGGTCGGGGAAAATCAGCTTCGGACGGACAATGTCCGTGAGCAAGAGAGTATTCTACCGTCAACACGATTCGCAAATACCTCTGGGGATCATCAATGACGAAGTCTCTCCAAGTAATGACGCCCCCATCTTGTGATTGAGTTTGGCTATTGAGGCCAGTCTGTGGATGCTCCTGGGCGAAATCCTTTCGTTGTGGTAAGGATTCTTTGGTCCTGACGTGTTCCACAATATGTTTGACGCATTTGACTGTGCTGTCCGCGTTCTCATAGAGGTCACTGAAGCCACCCATCACGTCAAGATGGGCCTTCAAGTTTCTTTTTAGACCCTGTGCCCTGTCATCGTAGTTGAGCATCTGGGCCTGTAATAGATCCCACACGAATGGCGTCGCTGCGAAGCTGATGCTAATGAAGATAGTCAGCGGTCCGACTGATATTCAAATTGAATCTTAATCTTGAAACACTCACAAGGTGATTGGCAGATATTTGACCAAACCAGCGTTGTCCAACTCCGTCAGGTTTTCAGTAATACCACGAACGCAGTGGCTTAGATTCTCTTGTCCCTCGAGTCTAGTCCGATCATGATTTGGCGAGATCCCATCATCACAGGAAACGGTGCTTAGTAAGATATAATTGTACAATAATGCCTTTGCGGCACTATTTGTAGTTTACCTTGTCAGTCTTGTCTTTGGGTAGGGCTGGCTTCGAATCTGAGTAGTACTTACTAGTAGTAGGTATAGACGACATTAGAAAAGAGAATGATGGAATCATGTGCGCCCGCAGAGAGTGATGCGGTGCGGAATTCGACATAAGTATTCTGGTACCAGTTATCCAGCTTCGATACCAGGGCTTTGATCTGATCTGGGCGCAGTTGGCTCTTCTTGCGGCCCGTAGTGGAGTGAGGCTCCAGAGGTATGTCGTTAAGAATTATCCCTAGGTCACAAAGCACTATCGCGACCTGAATCATAGCCTTTTTCACTGGAGCCTCATAGACCCTTGAAGATCCAACTTCGTGAGCGAAATCGCCAAACACGAACCCCCTATCACTGACGTCAAACGCTTCAGGACTTATCAATGGTGCCTGGCGAAGAGCCAAAGCTAGAACTCTATCCCTAAGGACGCAACACCACCACAGGCGCTTGAGATAAATCCGCTCCGACTGGTCCGGACTCTCATTGTAGCGGTAAGCGTTAATGCTTTTGGCATAATGGATGGAAATACCAAGCCAGTATGTGGCACTTCTATCATTGAACTCCATTGTGCGGTACGTTAGCATCAAGGCCCCTTGTGATCGGGTTCGATCATCTAGGTCTATTTGGAGGTCGAACAAAGTCTATAGAAGACATGTTATTCTTCAATATCTTGCTAAGATGGAAGATGGACGGGAGTGCATACTTTGGCCCTTGAATAAAATACAGCCCGAGCCTCTTTGACAGTTCGAAAGCCAAGATTGTCAAGTACCTCCAATGAAACATACTACAAACATGGTTAATTTCCTTTTCTGTTCTTTTCATAAGTTTCCAAAGTTGATTAGATTGCACCTACAGGGCAGGATACAAAGAGCATTGCTTGTACAATGAAGAGTGGAGTCGCCTGGGACAAGGGGTCTGGTGAACCGTGACCGTCGTACGCTTCCCAAAAAGCCTGCTCTACTAGTAGTGGGACGAGCGGATGGAAATACAGGAAGTAACTTTGTACTATCTGTTCCAGGATCGGCGGGACAGGGAGATGCAGACATCCCCTCTTTTCCAAGAATTGCGCGGCGTCAGGGTCCATCTTCGTGAAAATGGGGAGTTTGATGAAGCGGTAGAAAGATGCCAGAAGAAACCCAGCTGAAGACTTGGGCGAGGCATCTTTGGATTCTGGGCCTTTTCCTTCCAACTTCTGTCGCAGATCCCATGTAGCGTCGGCAGAACCCTCTAAGGCTGAGCGAGGCTCATTCTCTTTGAAAATGGCTTCTATATTTGCCGATGACGTTGAAAGGCATGTCTTGGCCGAACGCGTATCCAGGCTTGTTGTTTTAGGTCTGACATCTGTGTCCATACCCGCTCCAGATTGGTCGCCAGGCGTTACGAAATCTTCGATAAGATAATGCGACGGCGACATGAGTTCCGGAGAGACGTCAGGGACCCCTTCGCAGTCTCCAACTTCGGCAGATTTCTGACTCTCTAAGCTTTGTATTGCGACCCTAATGGTATTGTTAGCTGTTCCGCGGAGCACCTTCAGTCGAGGGCATTTCTTGACTAGTTGCTCACCACTTGCGAATCCTCGGTTTCACTACACACTCCTGCGAGTCAAGTTTACAGTTCAAGCACGGCACACCACTGAAACATACATCACAGCGAATCTTTCGCGCTCTACAGGTCAAGCAAGCTTGCCTCGCTCGTTGCCTCCGTCCGAGCCTACTATGGTAGGAGGTAGACAAGGGATCATGGCTTCCCTTGCTCGTCCGTGTGGCCTGCTCTGTAGCTGACGAATAGCGAGCATGATTCGGCGCAGGCACCTCAACTGGATCTGAGGATTTATACATTTTGTCTCGTAGGTAGGTAATTCTGGGATGAGCCACGGAGTTTGTCAAGTGAGTTTCCGGGGGGGGGGGGGGGGGGGGGGGCCAAAAAAAAAAAAAAAAATTTTTTTTTTTTAAAAAAAAAACTATTTTTACTTTTAAAAAACAATTTGTGGAGTTGGCCCCCATTAGTACGTAGGTTTTGTTTTTTAAGTTAACCCTGGGCCGCCCACACCCCCCAAAAAAAAGTTGGTGAAAAAAACCAAGGTTTTTTGC